>JAOPTO010000113.1:0-64767 GCA_033822845.1 Tetrapedia diversipes | reverse complement strand
CCTAAATGTGATTTGATGGACGTTCCGGACAACAAATTCTGGCGGAGGTCACACATTTAGAAAGCGAAAAAACACATTTCAAATAGCTGGCACAATAAGTATTGGCAGGCGCTGCATTCGAGAAACAAATGGCACCGCCACAAAGCTAGTCGTATTCACACCTTAACCTACAACCACGGGCATAGCCCGTAGCAGATAATCGGAACACACATAAATATTACGGGCATAGCCCGTAGTAGATTATCGGACCAAACGTAAATCTTAGCGGCGGCGCCCTCTTAAAATTATAAATATTTGTGGAATATTTGATAAGTAATTACAATCTGATGTAATAATTGTTGTAGATGCAAGTATTACATAAAATTTGTTTATACAAAAATCAGTAATACAAAATTAATAATCTGCAACGGTGTGATACAAGTCGTGCGAATGACTCGAAGGCTGCGCGAGTTTGTTTACGTTTTCGGCCCAAAATTCTCGAACGTAAATCGTAGGTTAAGGGGTTAAGAACGCAGTAAACACTGATTAAAATGAGCATATACATGCGATACATTTCATTACATTATTATAATTATGTTCATTCATGACATTAGTCATTAGGATATACCTTTCAATCATTGTATGGTAGTAATTTATATTTCGATTTCATTTCGAACGTAATCATTATCTTTGGAAAGATAGAATATCCCTTTAGAATAATTACGTCCCATATCACCGCGGATCAAAGCAACTGGTTTTCGATTTCCTGAACTCAGAGCTTCAATTCATGTTGAGGCACACAATGCTCAAATGTAGTCGTCGCCTTTTACGCGGTTTATGTCACGGGCGCGGAACGGAGTCTCTTTTTGAGTATAGGACTGAACTTTACGATTCGTATGTTATTAAAAGATTAGTCTATGCCCTGGCGAAAGACAATGCGGTTTCTAAATTGGAGTTTTTAATATTTCACTTGTTCTCGTCCTCAATAGCCAAATACGTGTTGTTCCGTCCTACGGAACAGCTTCGGAAAGCTTTCTATCCGCATTTATGACACGAGCGTGCCGGTAATGCCATTTTCAAGGATTAAGCAGTTTTAGCATTTTCGTCTTTTTTTGAACCCTCTTAACGTCCGTAGAGGGACAATAGTTTAATTTTCAAGTCACCGTTATTCCACAATAGCAAAGAGCGTGTCATAAATGAGGGACTTCCGAAAGGCGCCCAGCCGGTACCCGCATGCGACAGATACACTGGCCCGGAGGAAATTTCCGCTGCGTTGAGAAAATTCGGGAAACCTTCCCGCTCCGAAAACGAGAAAACTTCTCAAAACGCGTGCTAAGCGTACAAGTAGGGGGGTTGGTGGCACTCAGCACATACGCCGATAGGAGTCTTAATCTTTCGACCTTAACCAATTACCGTATCGTCTTGAGGTATGGATGAGTGACCAGTCGAACTCCTCTATATAAATCTGAGTTACTTCGGCACTGCGAATCACATACAAAAACGCGCTTGAAAAACGTGCAGACAATCATAAACGCCGCATTCATTCATTTACTCGTAAAAATCTAGCATTCGTAACATCTATCATTCGTAAAGAGTATACTCGCACAATCACATTCGGAGAAACAGTCGTCTAAAGTGATCACACCGCTGTCCGCTGGCGACATTTGCTTTCTGGCCATTCGAGAACACGACATGTGTTGTAAAAGGGGGATCTCCGAAGAGTCATTCTGTCGTGTATTTAACGAACCGCGAGGAACTTCCCGTCGATGCTAGCCATCACCGCACTCGCAAACACCATTGCAACACCCCCGGTCCGAGGCCTAGGAGGAAGAGTGTTTAACAAATCCCAAATCGCTGATTAGCATTATTTCCAAATTCAGGAAGATCAAACAGCGAATTCTTTACTGACCCGGAAAGGCCATGGTCTCTGGTGGCAACGAAAAAGATCAGATCAGAAACGTACACGGAGCAGGTAACACCACGAGGAGACATAATCACGCACACCATTTCCTCATCTACGACTACCTTATACAACGTTAATTCCGCGTGTGAGTGTATATTCAACACCCGGCCTTGAGTTACAAGAGGCATACAATTAACGCACACTACTGACAGAAAAGCGTAATTGATATCCACAGACCAATAAACTAAAAATACCAGAAATAGCACGCAAAGATTGACATATAAATTCTGATATATCGTATTACAACACGAACAAAAAAAGATGTAGATAAAATAGTAACTAATACGTATATAGTGCTAGTATGCATGTTGGGATTTAATGGAGCTAGTAGCCAGCCTAAGTACAGACAGATTCCGCATTAAAATTATAATATAAATGAGAATGTAAACTTTATCTGAAAATAAGTAACTATACGGTTACAAGATAAAGTAAATTCCAACATGATATACATAGCCCTATTCTAGCCCTTTGCGGATCGGACGCTCTTTACCGTTTCGTTCCAGCAGGACCGAGCTGGATTCGCAAGTGCGTACCAGCTGGTCCACACAGATTTTACCAGTCGCTGATCCGCTTGGTTGCGTTTATCGTGGAACATGTCTGACTCTACTGACGTAACGTACGTATGAATTAGTGGCTATATAAAATAAAATTATAAAATTTTTAAGCACGATCGCAGGGAGAGATATATATAAACATTTTTTTTATTGTTTACTGTTTATAATTAACCATCGTATGATAACGTTTAAAACATTCTCCGACATGCAATCCCGGTTGTCTGTTGCATGTTTCGCATATATAGGAAGTTCAGGATGCATGGCTTATTTGAAATTTTCTATCCCGTAGCTCTTATCTTATCTTATTTAGTCTAAAATTGAGACACAGTGAAACTTAAATACGAGTAACACTTAATACAAGACGCGACAGAACACAAAACTATGTCGAGCCACAAGCGACATCGGACTTGCTAGAACGAAAAGCGATGTCGGGTGCTACTCGACATCAGACCGCTAAGGGCTAGAGATGGACAGTGAACCAATTATATTTTCATGATTACCGTAATTGATTACTGTAAATAAACATAGTAACCATAACCATTAATCATGTAATTGTCAAAGGGAGCGATCTAGTTCTCTTGCACAACGTTGTAATTATAGGCTAATCAATCCCGGACGAGCCCCAAAAATTTATAGGCTAAAACAATCCCGGACGAGCCCCCAAAATTTATAGGAAAGGTTATAAATGAAAAAAAGAAAAGAGAGAAGAGTGAATAAAATAATAAATATACGTGTATTTAATAAAACTAAAACGACACAAACGAACACAAAATAACAAACTACGCTTATACCTCGCAAACTACGCTTCTGCTTCGCAAACTACGCCTATGCTTCGTAAACTACACAGTCCTTCGCTCTACGCTGGCTACTTCGCTTCTTCAACACTCTTTCTACGTTCAATACTTTCTCCCTTCGTCGTCTAATACTTTCTACGTTCGTCGTCTGATACTTTCTGCCCCCGGGCTCGCACTTTCCCCGTCATATATTCTTCCAAACACTCGTTTCCTTTCATTCTAATTGTCAACCTTTCTCACTCTACGCATTCGGTCACGACCAACCAGAATTTCTCAGTCGCACTGTTTTCTCAAGTTCTCATCTTTCATGCCTTAGAAACATTCGAGCCCAAACATTCTACGTTCACGCGACAATCGCCCAACTCAAGTACTCTGACCTTTCCAGCCTTGCATCCGCTCGATCACATTACTACACTACATTACTACATAATTAATACAGACTACAATGTATTTTAGTTCGCAGTGTCATTCCAGTTAAAGTTTTCAATTAGTTACATAGTTTCATTCTTCGTTCTGTAATTTTTATTCTTTGGAGAAAAGGAGAGCGTGAGGGTCCACTTCGAGTAATCGCCACCGCCTCGTGGCGTACCGTCATCGTGGAGCGTAGTCAGTTGTACTTCTATTATGATTACTAATTTTTTACACATAGCAACAGGAACCTTAATACCAAACATAAATGTGTATACAACAATAAATAATTGTAAGAGAATTTTTACGGAAAGGAAATGATTCTAATTTAAGGTTTTTCAATTTGTGGGTTCGAGGAACCCCCACCTGAGGAGTTCTAGGGTTAAATAACGAACGTACTGCATAAGATTTCAGCCGTTTGGGAAAGAAAGACCGTAATATGTGAAGCGCAAAAAATATTCGAATCAGTACCTAAGGTTACTACAATGTGTAACCATATGTTGAATAAAACGGTATCTACTGAAGCTTATAGAAGGATATTGAGAAGCGAAAATTTTCATGGTCGAACATAGAGAAAAGAAAATTTCATTAGAAAAACTGTTGGAATACGGGGATTAGCATTTGCGAAGGACTACTGAGATAAAAAAAATACCTTTTGGAAAAACACTAATTTCTCACATGAATCGAAATTTCATATTTTTGTATGCGACGAAAAAGGAAGGGTTTGGATAAAAACCTAATAGAGAACTAGAATTAGAATATCTACAACCGACTGTAAAGCACAGCGGAAGCTCCGTGGCACTTTAGGGCTACATAACAGCATTTAGAGTGAGAAACCTTATCTTTATCGAAGGAATTATGCATAAGATAAGGTATACTCGAAGGAAATCTGCACTCGAGTACGATTGAGCTGGGTCTACGGGACCCAGATATAGACAGAAAATGTAAATAAAGATTTAAAAAAAGATATCCCAACAGAATTTGAACTCGCACTGCTACTATTGCCGAGTTATTACTCACGCTTGTTTCTAGTATCTCCTTCTCATTTCATGTGTAATAAACTTCGGCAACAACTTTAATGTTGTATATCTCATTAACTATGAGCTGTCCGGCCCAAAACGGGTGTTTTGTCGCGACCTCGAATGGCAGGATCGCGACTGTCGTCCGCCGCTCGTTAGCTTTAGACGACTGGTTAGTTTGTATCGCGTTTGAATGAATGATCGCGAATGAATCTCGAATGACTGATTGACTGAGTATATGACTTCTGAATGTTGTAGATCTCGTATGACTGATCTCGTATGTATATTGTCTGATCGAAGCGCGGCTTGTATCGTTGAATGTTTGTTGTCTGTATTGTTTTTACTGTTCTCGACGCCGAAATGACTCAGTTTTATATGGAGGAGTTCGACTGGTCACTCCTCCATACCTCAAGACGATACGCTAATTGGTTAAAGTCAAAAAGTCAAGACTCCAATCAGCGTATGCCCTGAATGCCCCCAACCCCCGTTCTTATGCCCTTAGCACGCGTTTCGAGAACGGGGGTGGGGCAAGTCACTCGGAGCGGGAAGGTTTCCCGAATCTAGGCGACGAAGGGTAAATTCCGCTGGGCCCTATGTGCCTCTCGAGTGCGGTGGTCAGCTGGGCGCCAGGTCTATTGAAAGTTCCTTATTTACGACACGGGCTTGGCTATTGAGGAGACACGATTGACTCGAAATTAAGACTGTTGTCCCTCTGTGGACGTTAAGAGGGTTTGAAATTAAGCAGAAATACGCGACGGTTTCTTCGTCCTCAAAAATAGCATTACCGGCACGCTCATGTCGTAAATATGCCAAGGAAAACTTCCCGCTGTTGTTCCGTAGGACGGAACAACGGGTATTCTTCATTTTAGATCGATAATATCTACCGCTGCGCAAAAGCTGATCAAATAATGAAGTTCACACTCTGAGACCTCACTTTACTGATACACAAGTACGCGAATAGTGAAATTCATAAGATCACGCGTATGAAAATGTGGGCATAATTTCATGATTGTGCCCTGACACATTCATATTTTAATGGTTAATTAAATATCCCAATATTTATGTCGTCCGTAAATGATCTGTAACACATTCTTTACTAAGTTACAGATGAAAATAATGAACATTTAACGTTTAATCTATTAATCATTTATTTTTATGTAAAAGAACTAAGGTATTTACATTTTCAGAGAGCAAATAATTTCTTTCTTTGAATTACTATATTTCCAACACACGATTTATAGATAAATATTCTTTAATAGGTATTATCAATATTTTTAGCAGGACACAATGCATAGTTTGAATATTTTGAAAATTTTCAAAACAAGTGAGTAAATAATTTAAGAATCTATGATTAGAAACAAATTTTGTAAAAAATGCACTAAGATTAAACATAGCACCTATAGAGTCCAAAAAGCTAGTTGAACACGTAAAGAGAAGGAGTAATTTCTATAAATGAGATGTAACTATCCCACGTTTGTTGATTTCAATATACTGTGTGGTTAACAGTTTTCCTATAACGGAATTCTTCAAAATTAACCAAACCTCGAGGACGAGAAGATTAAGTAAATGTGAACATGAATTAGTACTGCAGCTACGTAATGAAAATAGATATTATCAAAAAATTGTACAATCACTAAGCCGAAATAAATCAAGAATACCACAGTATATAATAAAAGAAAAGTAACATTACAGATGAAAGACGTATAGAATATCCAAAGAAATTATGTTGGAAATTGAATACAGAAATAATACGAAGCAAAAATTAACAATAAACCAGCTTTCTCTTAACGTACTTTCTCAAGGGCTTCTTCCAAGAAGCTAAGCCACATCTGGCATTTTAGAAAGTTCGAAAACATCGAGAAACAGAACAATGGGGCTGAAGGACCCGACGGGGTTGTAAGAATTTCGACCACTGCGTTCTGCTAGTCTTGTGACAAAACTAGCTAGGTGCGGTCAAAATTGCCCTTCCTCGTGCTATATAAAAGTATCAATAAATATCTAAGTATTATTTCACAAATAAGAGTTTATTTCATTTAGCAATATAAAACCACATTCCCAATAAATTAACATTCAGGAAGGAAAAAATAATGGTACTTGGAATAAAAAATAATCCTCGCACATCTGCACCAAAACTTGTAACCAGAGTCTTCCTTGAGATCGCTTAGCGTCAAGACCGTTCGCGAGTGCCATCTTCGAAGTACAAGTAAACTTTATAAGTGATAGTGTGCATAGTGAATTTTTCACCAGAGCCCCGTATTCGCCGGGAGCTCTTGTTAACACTCGGCAACCAAGAATGCCAGCAGAATTAAAAAACCACTACTACAACCTAAATACGACCAGTAACATGATCGACTCAACCCAACCGACTACTGAAACCAAACGACGAACATATGCGGAAACCGCCAACAATAACAATTATCCTAAGAAAGAACAAGCAATAGTATCAGAAGCCAAGGAAGGTATTCCGATCCAAGCCTACGCAAGTAGCATCGCTAATATAGTAGGTGCCAGTGCAATTAGATTCATTTCACGCATTTCAAACGCGAGAATCTGTATATATTTAGACTCCACCAAAACTGCCACTGAGCTAACATCTAAAGTCAAAAGTGTAAACATAAATAACGTTATTATTGAACTGAAACCTCTCATCTCTCCGCCTCAACGTATCATTCTATCTAATGTTTCTCGTACCATTCCCAATCAAATCTTGGAAGACGCATTCAAAAGGAATAACATTCGTACCACCTAAAAAATGTCCTTTTTAAGAGCCGGGCTTCTCTCATATTCTAAGTTTCAGAAGGCAGATCTATGTCAACCCGGAGGACACTGTTAAAATCCCACAGTCATTCACTATCATGCACGAGGGGACACAATACAGAATTTTTGTATCCACGGATAAGCCAGTTTGCTTCAATTGCAATGAAGGACACATTGCGGACCGGTGCCCGAAAAGTGAGCACGCAACCGACAACAACCCAACCACCGTCGAGAAGGTCCCAACAAACTAACGCACCGGCACCGATTGTCAACGATCTCCTTCCATCCGTAATAATAGAGGTACCTTCCTTACCTCAAGATACAATCTATGTCAACAAAAGAACTCACTCCATTACCACAGTAGGATCAGTTCAATTAAATAACCCTACCGACAGCAACGATGCAGGAATCTGTACCGCGAGCATCGACGATTCAAACGTACAAGCTCCGGATATGTTCAAAGCACCTCAACCGATGCAACGAGAAATGGAATGCGTACACGTCAAAAGAAGGATAATCTGTGTCAACAAAAAACCTGACCTAAGCGCAGTGCTAAAACCAGCTAAGGACCTAATAGATAATAACCAGCAAAGATTTCCACTAAACTTCGATCAACTCATGGACTTCCTTGAAAAATATTTTTTACTACGAGATCCAAAAGAGGCGGCAAACGAACTAACACAAGACCTGGCAATTCACCAAAAATCTTAACGGTCTTTGTTTTGTTGCGTCCACGAATGGCAGGATCGCGACTGTCGTCCGCCGCTGGTTGCCTTAGACGACTGGTTTGAACGTAAACGTACGAATCTCAGATTGACTGTGTATATGTTGTGAATTGTGAACTGTGAATGTGAGGTGAACAAGTTCCGAGCGAATGAACTTGTGAATATTGGTAGAACGTAAATGAATAATAATTGGATTGTGAATATGAAGCACGTTTGTGAATACTTGTTTGTGAAATTGTGAAAGAATATAAACGCGGCGCCGAGGTGACTCGGTTTTATATGGAGGAGTTCGACTGGTCACTCCTCCATACCTCAAGACGATACGCTAATTGGTTAAAGTCAAAAAGTCAAGACTCCAATCAGCGTATGCCCTGAGTGCCACCAACCCCCGTTCTTGTGCCCTTAGCACGCGTTTCGAGAACGAGGGTGGGGTGAGCCACTCGGAGCGGGAAGGTTTCCCGAATTTCGGCAACGAAGGGGAAAGTTCTTCCGGGCCCGTGTACCTCTCGCATGTGGGTACCGGCTGGGCGCCGGGCCTTTCGGAAGTCCCTTATTTATGGCACGCTCTTGGCTACTGAGGAATTACGGTGACTCGAAATTAAACTATTGTCCCTCTACGGATGTTAAGAGGGTTCGAAAAAAGGCAAAACGGCTAAAAATTCCTAATCCTCAAAAGTAGCATTACCGGCACGCTCGTGCCATAAATGCCGATGGAAAACTTCCCGCAGCTGTTCCGAAGGACGGAACAATCTTATAGAATATAAGCAGGCATCCGCTTTAACCAGAAAAACGTTCAAAAAGAAAAAAGAGATAATTTTAGAGATTTCGTCGGAAAATTAAATTTTTCCTCCAACAGCACATACGTCTGGAACATGAGTAAAATCCTCAAAAACAAATGGGTCAAAATCACGCCAGCCCACACATCTGAGAACCACCAACGGAATAGTAAGATTACTCAAGTCCGGTATAAAATCAGCCCTCCCTGGGTTGCCATTGATCCGTGCAGTCTCCCCGCCTGTAACCAAAATGTTTTCCTAAGTTCCCCATTCGACTTTGCGGAATTCAACCATGCCCTGTCAAGCAAATCTATCCACTCTGCTCCTAGCATCGACGGGATAGACTTTGAAATTATTAAGAAAATTCCCATAAAATTCAAACTCATTCTACTTGATCTATATAATGAAATGTATGCCACAAGCAATTATCCAGACGAGTGGAAAAGGTCGTATGTACATTTTATCAACAAACCGGGTGGGACAAACGTTAGACCCATCTCCCTTACATCTTGCCTCTTGCAAACCTTTTGAATCCATGGTAAAAAAACAGACTGGATTGGTGGATAGAACGCAATAACCTTCTTCCCAGGTCTCAATCTGGTTTTCGAAAAGGTCATTCAACCATCGACAATCTCACCAATCTAGTTCTCAATGTAGAAGCATTCAGCATTGAAAAAGACCTTTTAACTGTATTTCTTGATATTAACAGCGCCTTCGATAACGTCAACATCAACATACTCCTGTGCCAACTAGCCAAATTAGGATGCCCTGCCTCCTTGATAAAATTCATCAAACACTTAACATTTGAAAGGCTGATCGTCACAGACATCACGGGCAACTCCTCCAGGAAAGTGCACAAAGGTGTACCACAAGGGGGAGTTCTCAACCCTCTCCTATTTAATATATATATTTCAGTAGTCGCAGAAAATATACCTAAAGGCGTAACAATTAGCAAATTCGCTTGCGATATTGCAGTTTATAGCAAAAACAAGAAACTTCTTGAAAAGACCATCTCACTTATACACGATAAACTCCACAACTTGGGCTTGGACCTCTCAACTTATAAAACAACCTTTGTACGCTTCAACAAACATAACATTAAACCAGGTCAAACTGAAATAAAAATAATTGACACAGCTATCAAATCGAGCTACCATGCACGCTTCCTAGGTATACTTTTTGATTATAGAATGACTTTTAGCCAGCAGATCGATTATGTTAGAAAAAAAGTGTTCGCGAGCCATGAACATAATGTAGTTTGTGAGGGGCACTTGGTGGGGCGCCGATCCGGATACGCTAATAATTATTTATAAATGCTTTATACGCTCACTTTTGGATTATGGGTGTTTTATCGATTTCCCAACGCAAGCTAAAAATATAGAGAAACTGGAAAAAATTCAATATGCAGCAATAAGAGCTACCCCTTGGCTATAGAACCAGCACTCCCACCAACATCCTCATTTCAGAAACTAAACTCCATCTCCTTCATGAACGTTCCTAATTTCTATGTAACCGATATTTGTTCAAAGTCCTCTCTAATAAAAAGTTACTAGTGCATGAAACTATCTCCCACTTTGGTAAAATTCTAGCCAGCAAGAACAAAAAATGTAAATTCTGCAACCGTATTCTTCTATCCTGCATTGGCAATTCCAAAAATATTAGCAAGCATATTTACTCTACCGATCAGTATAGTAGATAGGATCAGTTTCCTATCCACCATACAGACTACCACTCTCTTATGAGGAACATAGACATCAATACCGAGTTTGGAAAAACCTTATTACACAAATATAACCCTAACACACTACTCAACCAACTAGTCACAGAAGAAAACTCCCATGCCATCTACACTGATGGAAGTAAATCCGGGACATCGCCTTTGGTGGGAAGTGCATGCTTGTGCTTCGATCTAGATATCGCTACAACCAGAAGTATTAACAAAGTCTCCTCAGTTTTTACAGCGGAATGTTTAGCTATAAGAGACGCGATGGAAATAGTTCTAAAATACCCCAATCGTATATTTCTTATTTTCACCGACTCTCTTAGTGCCCTTTTCGCTTTAGCCCACAGTTCAGCAAATATCAAAACCAACCCTCATATTTTGGAAATTAAAACAAAAATATCTGAATTCTGTATTAAAGCTCAAAGCGAAAACTCGATTAAATTGTACTGGATTCCTGCCCACATAGGTATTCGCGGAAACGAAGAAGCAGACAAGTTAGCCAAGATGGCAGCTAACACTGCTTCGTCAAGCCCCACCAAAGTTCCCTTCACGGATTTCAGTGAACAAGCTAAAATAGCAGCAACTGAATCTACTCTCGACTACATCACTAGCGCGGGACTGACTAAAGGGAAGAACTCCTTTAAAAACTTTCACAGCAATAACACTAAACCCTGGTTTTCGGGAAAAAACTTAAAGCGAGAAACCATAGTTACCATCAACAGGTGTAGGGCTGATCATTATAATCTGGCATATTCCCTAGCACGAATAGGTTTATCTAACGACCCGAAATGTCAATGTGGTTACTATAGGCAGGACATCGACCACGTGCTGTGGCAGTGCCAGCTGTTCAACGACCAAAGAAAGAATCTGATCAGCAAACTGCACAAATCGAATCACCAACTTCCGCTGTCACGTAATGTTTTACTTCGGTATCCCACAACAGCCGTATGCAGTGCCATCCATTCATTTTTTAAAAACTGTAACTTGTTATTTAACTTTGTCACCTCACTAATCTCATTTCTTCCACACTCACAAAATTTATGTATCCCCCTGCTTATACATTTAACTAAATCACATGTACTGCTAAACCATGTAATGCAAAATAACCTCAGTAGAGGTTGATTAGGTTCAAATAAAAAAAAAAAACTTGTAACGACAGTTAATCATAATTTTAAGAAAGATATATATCAAAGAGTATTGTAGACTATTAATTTTCATACATACTTCGGAAAAAAACGTACACGAAAGAATTTTCAAAAACGAATCTTATTCTGTAACAAAGTGATTTTCTCCAATGGGAGCAAATTTTAATCAAAATTAATACACCTTCGGTTAGGATAATTCGAGTGCAGAAAGTTCAATATAACCTTATAAACCAAAAGTACAATTCCAAGTGTAAAACCAGAAGGTTGCCCAGTAATATGAGAATCCATAACAGCAAATGAAATCGAAAATCCCACTATTATTGATGGAACTTTAAATGAATACAAGCTTAATATTCTCAAATAAAATATTAAACAAAGAGCAGTTAAAATACACCTACTGAATGAATTTTATTTTCCACAAAGTAATAATCCTGAACACACAACTTGAATTGCTGAAAAGGATGGAAATGTAATACCTGTCATTACAATATGAACTCCTGCACCAAGTACTCACATAAATCCCAAAGAATGATTTACACTGAAATTAAAAAAGACTCGGAAATTATGGAACTTCAAAAGAAATATAAAAAGATAAAATTTGCAAAATGTATAACTCCATCAAAAGGGGTACAAGGAAGAAATTTGTAGATATTATGGAAAGCCAGTATATTGTTAAATCATACTATTCGTGCTAAAGAAGGATTAATCAGATATTAGCATCAAAACCTTCAAAATTATTTGTACATTCGAATCATTTTGTATATTTATACTTTATACACCATAATTCATGTTCTCAGATTTCTTTATAATTTTACTAATACAATCATAAGACTTCTATCTCATTTTATTAAAAATTTTACATAGAAAATTTAAATCTAATATATATATATGTTCAATTTGCTAACGATGTAAGATGACAAATTGTTTTTTAGCTACAGGTGGATCTAATACGTATCAGCTAAATAAAAATCTTCCAAACATCAAGGCATTTACGTAACCTTTTATAATCACCCTAAAAAAGCAACTTCAGAGAAAGCATACGAATATCGCATCAGAAAAAAGACTGCCCCAAAAAGATTATTTACCAAAACAAAAAAAATGTAAAGCAGCACAGAAGAATTAGAATCTGAGAACAAACTAAAACATCTGAAATAATGACTCTCCTAATGCAGAAAGTGATGATACACTGTATATATACCATAGCAATTAGTTTCAAAACAATGCTTGCAAAACATTATGATTTCAGAGTTTGTTCCACATTTACAGAGCTACTGAATAGAATTTTCTCCAACATACAAATATAATCATCTAGAACAATGAAATACTATTAAAATGTACTATATTTTTATACTAACATTCTTTAAACATAATTCTAATTAAAAAGTTTATAAAAATATATATAATGGAAAATACTAAGAATATATATACAAATAACTTCAGAAACTCAAATTAATGTTTTCATACATGTGTATAGATACATAAATTAATCATGAATTGTTTGGTAGACAATATTAGGTACATTTATCTCAGATCCTGACTTTCACGCATCTTGTATTTCTTGAATGGTACTTAAAAATTTATACATTTCAAAGTTCTACGCTATTTTACAGAAAAGACAAATAATGATTTTTAACTGAGACAAATTAAAGATAAAATGTCAACTACACTTTAATTGACAAAGATCTATCTTTTGCTATGTAATACTGGGCATACATATTCATATCGTATTACTTGAGCAAACTCAAAGCTTTAAATTTCAGTATTTTGCAAAACCAGGTCTGCATCATGGTTATAAAGCTTAAATATATAATCATCATCACTAAGTTGGAATCACTTTTTAACACTGGTAGCATAAAACATATTAAACAAATACTTTAGATATTATAGGAGGTAGAAATAACACTCTTAACGCTTTGTGCCATGGTTCCGACCGACCCTCTTTTGGTTACTTTATGATTAAAAAAATTGTCACTGTATTACCATCTAGAAATCCCAGCCCATTTATACAATTTAACACATATTTATTATAAGTGTAAAATAAAATATTACACAATAACGTTATTAAATTAAGTTTAAGATCACCAATCTGATCATCAATCATTAAATGTTGTTGATTATTTTAAACATTTCAAAATAATTAATAAAAATATATTATTTATGCCTCTTATTGTTTATCTGTTTCATATATCTACCATTATATGTAAATCTCATTAATTACTTACCCTTATTAATTCAAAACCACAATATAATGTGTGGAATGCCATTCACTAATTATTTAAAACGCAGAATTGTCTTCTCTATTATAGCATATATAACAATCCAAAGAAGTTACCTCGTCCTCAGACCATCAATTCTGAACAAAGATGTCTATGTCATCATTAGTCATCTAAACATAAACCACATACAATTTTACTTAAGGAATATTTATAATTATATATGCAAAATTTAAATATATAAGAGTTAGAAATGTATATTATACAAATATATACATCAAATATAAGGTTCCTCAAACATTATGTCCAATTCGTTTAAGAATATACTGCGATACCTAAAACATGATATTTCTTACTTAAATATTATTTCAATAGCTACGTTTATAAAAATGTATGCACAAACCTGTTCAAACTCTTCTGTTTTTTTTGTTCTTCTTCTTTGTATTTGACATGAAGAAAACTAACTACCTAAATTTTAGATGTAATAGATCACATTACGTTGATACATTTTGCGCTGAATTTGCAGAAGAGGTTACTTCTCACTGATGTTATTAACTGTTGAATATATTGATCAACACGTAATTTTAAACAACTTTTTCTTGTACGTATTACCGCTTGCTATATATACTCATCGATAATATCACGGAGAAAATAATACAAAGAATCAAAGTAAGTGGGATACCAGTTACACATACTTCATTATATTTCTTTATGAAACCATTCACAACATACTATTATTGAAAACTGAACGTTACAAAGCATTGGTTTTATTGCCATTAAAACAACTGTTGCCGCATGTCGCGTCGTCATGCTAATCCATTTCAAACAGTGGTGGGGATCGACTCGTACGCGCTCGGCTTTGCCTTCGGTCGCGCTCGGCGGTACTCGAGCGCCATCGGTGTGTTACTCGGCACGCAGGTACGAACGGTAGGTTAGTTTTAATAAGATTTTGTGTCATATTTTTATAAACATAGCTATTGAAATAATAATTAAATAAGAATTTCTCATGTTTTAGGTATCGCAGTATATTCTTAAACGAATTGGACATGTTTGTGGAACCTTATATTTGATGTACATATTTGTATAATATACATTTCTAACTCTTATATATTTAAATTTTGCATATATAATTATAAATATTACTCAAATAAAATTGTATATGGTTTATGTTTAGATGGCCAATGATGACACAATCATCTTTGTTTGGAATTGATGGTCTAAGGACAAAAGTAACATCTTTGGATTGTTATACATACCGTAATAGAGAAGAGTTCTACATTTTAAATAATTAGTGAATGGCATTCCTCACATTATATTGGGGTTTTGAATTAATAAGGGTAAGCAATTAATGAGACTTACATATAATGATAGATATATTAAACAGATAAACAATAAGAGGCATGAATAAAATGTTTTTATTACTTGTTTTGAAATGTTAAAATAATCAACTACATTTAATGACTGTTGATCTTAAACTTAATTTAATAATGTTATTGTGTAATATTTTATTTTGCACTTATAATAAATATCTGTTAATATTTATAAATAGGCTGGGATTTCTAGATTGTAATGCAGTGAAGATTTTTTCAATCATAAGGTTACCAAAAGAAGATTGGTCGAAACCATGGGACAAAGCGTTAAGAGTGTTATTTCTACCTTCTATAATATCTAAAGTATTTGTTTAATATGTTTTATGCTACCAGTGTTAAAAAGTGATTCCAACTTAGTGATGATGGTTATATATTTAAGGTTTATAACCATGATGCAGATCTGGTTTTGCAAAATACTGAAATTTAAAGCTTTGAGTTTGCTCAAGTAATACGATATGAATATGTATGCCCAGTATTACATAGCAAGAAATAGATCTTTGTCAATTAAAGTGTAGTTTACATTTTATCCTTAATTTGTCTCAGTTAAAAAATCATTTTTTGTCTTTTCTGTAACATAGCGTAGAACTTTGAAATGTATAAATTTTTAAGTACCATTCAAGAAATACAAGATGCGTGAGAGTCAGGATCTGAGATAAATGTACCTAATATTGTCTACCAAACAATTCATGATTAATTTATGTATCTATACACATGTATGAAAACATTAATTTGAGTTTCTGAAGTTATTTGTATATATATTCTTAGTATTTTCCATTATATGTATTTTTATAAACTTTTTAATTATAATTATGTTTAAAGAATGTTAGTATAAAAATATAGTACATTTTAATAGTATTTTATTGTTGTAGTCCTTTGCACTCGAGAGGTGACTGTTAGTCGTTTAACAATACTAACTTTAAAAATTCTCTAATTCGAAATATTTACTATGATTCACGTATATTATACTTCATTTAGTTTAGGTAAGTCGTATATTAAAATTTACATATATGACTATTTAACGTCCGGGTCTGAACTAACGTCTGAAAATTCGCGAAACTATCATATGCTAGGATTACGATGTTCCATGAGAGGGGACAGTCGAGTGCAAAGGGCTAAATGATAATATTTGTATGTTGGAGAAAATTCTAATCAGTGGTTCTGTAAATTTGAAACAAAATCTGAAATCATAATTTCTTGCGGGCATTGTTTTAAAACTAATTGCTATGGTATATATACAGTGTATCATCATTTTCTGCATTAGGAGAGTCATTATTTTAGATGTTTTAGTTTGTTTTCAGATTCTAATTTTTCTGTGCTGCTTTACATTTTTTTTCGTTTTTGGCAAATCATCTTTTTGGGGCAGTCTTCTTTTCTGATGCTATATTCGTATGCTTTCTCTAAAGCTGCTTTTTTAGAGTGATTATAAATGGTTACGTAAATGCCTTGATGTTTGGAAGATTTTTATTTAGCTGATACGTATTAGATCCACCTGTAGCTAAAAAACAATTTGTCATCTTACATCGTTAGCAAATGAAATACATATATTACATTTAAATTTAAACTATGTAAAATTTTTAATAAAATAAGATAGAAGTCTTATGATTGTATTAGTAAAATTATAAATAAATTTGAGAACATGAATTATGGTGTATAAAGCATAAGTATACAAAATGATTCGAATGTACAAATAATTTTGAAGCTTTTGATGCTAATATCTGATTAATCCTTCTTTGGCACGAATAGTATGATTTAACGATATACTGGCTTTCCATAGTATCTACAAATTTCTTCCTTGTATCCCTTTTGATGGAGTTATACATTTTGCAAATTTTATCTTTTTACATTTCTTTTGAAGTTGTTCCATAATTTCCGAGTCTTTTTTAATTTCAGTATAAATCATTCTTTGTGATTTATGTGAGTACTCGGTTCAGGAGTTCCTATTGTTGTGAGAGGTATTATGTATCCAAAAACGTTTATTATAGGCGTACCAGAAACAACTGACTCCGTGGGCAAAACCCGGGCAGCGTCCTGCCCAGAACTACGCCCTGCCGCCACGACTATCAGTTGTTTCTCGGCAACGCACGTTTGTCAATACATTACAATCTCCTCTCTCTTTAAAAGTATACAATGTTAATTCTTAGCTTACTTTTCCGCTAAACGCTTCGATGTTCTTCGTGTCTTTGCCGTTTCGAGTTGCCGTCCTCTGGACGAATTATCAAAGCTGTCTGCTTCTTTATACTTTAACATTTGATCAATATGTCTTTTCCAACATTTTCCCGGTAAAACTTTACTCTAAAATTTACAGGTGACAACTGAGCAGTAATGACTCCGAGAATTTTCTTATTCGAATTTTTTGTATAATCATTTACCCACACTCTTTTCCCCTCTACAAATTTTACAGCACGTGATCCTCCTCGAGTCATCGTCTGCTGCAGCTGTACGTTTTCTATTTTATCCGCTAGGTTCGGTTTTACACAATCGAGCTTGGTTCGAATTTCGCGTTTAAACATCATAAATGCCGGTTATCTTCCCGTTGAACAGTACTCAGTACTTCGCTGGTCAAACAGGAATTTATCGATAGCCTCATCCAGTTTTTTTCCTGACTTAATCATCTTATACGAGTCACTAGTAGTCACAATCAGTAGTCACAATCAGCTATACGCGTCAATTACAACCATAAACATATGACCGTGGAAAGGCCCTAGCAAATCACTATGAATCCTACTCCAGCATTTATTTGGCGACGGCCAAGGGTTCAGCGGTACTTTTGGTGGAGCTTTACGTTCTTGCATGCAGATTCTACATGTAGCCGCTAATTCCTCTAGTTGCGCATCAATATTAGGCCACCACACGCATGACCTTGCTCGCATTTTCATTTTAACGCTACCGAAATGTGAATCATGTAGTTCGTTAAGTATTTGAGTTCTAAGACTGTCCGGTACAATTACGCGGTAACCCCATAACAAGCAGTCCTTTTCTATATACAGTTCATCTTGTTTCATATAATACTTTCGCTCATTCTCCGTAAGACTTTCTCGTAATGGCCAATCGTTTTGTATATATTTGATTATTTTACTTAAAGTTTTATCTTTTCTCGTTTCTTTCGCTATCATTTTAGCCGTCACAATTTTTAACTCTTCTTTAATATAATTAATACTTTGAAAGTCTTTACTGAAAATTGACGTTTTATCTATAATCGGTAATCTCGATAACGCGTCACAGTTACTATTTTTCTTTGTATTTATATATTCAGTTTTGTATATAAAATGATTCAGGAAATAGGCCCATCTTTGAAGTCGGCTGGCTATTGTTAAGGGTATTTCTTGATTCGGTCCGAAAATGTACACTAGTGATTTATGATCCGTTTTTAAAATTATTTCTCGACCGTATACATAATTATAAAATTTTTTGAAACCAAATACCATTGCTCCAGCCTCCTTATCAATGATAGTTCTATTTTGCTCTTTTTCCGGGATTACTTTTGATGCAAACGCGATAGGTCGTTCTTCGCCGTTAGCGTAACGGTGTGATAAGATTGCGGAAAGTCCATATTTCGACGCGTCGCACACAAGTACCAGCTCTTGTGTCGGGTCGTAATTTACTAACACCTTAGTCGATATTATTTCCTTCTTTAACCATCTATACGCTTCATCAGCTTTATCGTTCCACGTAAATTCTGTCTTTTTTGTTAACCTGTATAACGGTTTTAATTGCGAAGCACGGTCAGGCAAAAAACGTTCATAATATGTTACAAGCCCTAAAAATGATAATAATTGCTTCCTATTTTTTGGTACCGGTGCATTTGTTATAGCCTCTACTTTTTTCTTTGACGTAGTCAGTTCTCCTCTACGAATTACAAAACCTAAAATTCCTAATTGCTCTTTACCAAATTCACATTTTTTGACGTTTACTCGTAACCCGTAATTTTCTAATCGCTGCAGAACCTTGTATATTGTGTCAATACGCTCCTTATCTTCCTTACCGGTAATGTATATATTATCTAAATAAACCGTTATTTGTCCCTC
This sequence comes from Tetrapedia diversipes, assembly GCA_033822845.1. Taxonomy (NCBI): domain Eukaryota; kingdom Metazoa; phylum Arthropoda; class Insecta; order Hymenoptera; family Apidae; genus Tetrapedia; species Tetrapedia diversipes. The sequence goes on along the minus strand of JAOPTO010000113.1, from coordinate 45,316 downwards.
GATGTCGCGTAAACAGTTCTCCATTATTCTTTGAAATTCTCCCGGACCTGATGCAACTCCTTCCGTTAACTTTGTATATCGAAATAAACCTACATGTGTGATTATCGTTAACATATCACGCGAATCTGGATGCACCGGTATTTGCATATACGCATGTGATAAATCAATTTGAGTGAATTTTTGGCCGCCTTGCAGTTTTTCGAAAATTTCATCGATCGTCGGTAATGGACATCTATTTATTATTAAATATTTGTTCACTGTTAATTTAAAGTTGCCGCATATACGTGTACTGTTATCGCCTTTTATTATCGGTACGATAGGTGTAGCCCGTTCACTCGTTTGTACTTTTTCAATATGTCCTAAGTGTTCTAGTCGCTTCAATTCCACCTCCACTTTCTTTTTTAACGCAAACGGTACATGTCGTAGCTTACATGCCTTCGGTACGGCATTTTCTTTCAATAGTAATTTAATTGTACCCTTATTGAAACATCCTACTCCTTCTCCGAATAATTTCGGAAAATCGTTCGCTACTCTTTCGGCTAACATTTTATCCATACCGGGCTCTATATTATTTATCTTAAACAAAGGCCAAAGTCCGAAAGCATGTAACCATGACCGTCCCAATAATATCGCGCCTTTCCCCGGTAAGACTACCATATCTAACGTATACTTCTGTTTATCAAAGCAGACTTCCAACTTACGTAGCAATCCTACTGGCTTTACATGCAAGTTATACGCGTTCATAGCAAATGAAATTTCACAAACCTTTACGTTGGGAAAATATTCGTTTCTAGTCTCGTCTGAAATAATACTTCAGTATGATCCTGAGTCTACTTCCATTTCAAAACTAATTGAATTTATACTAACATGTAAATACATAGGCAATCGCGCTGCATCTGATTTTGTTATACTCGACGTGTTACAAACTTTACCTCTAGCCCTTATCTTTTTGAGTTCATATACTTCTTCTTCAGCGTCGCTCTTACCGCTTGTTTCTTCTTCTGCTGCCTTCTGCAAGTGCTGTACTCTCTGGCTTTGGCTTCGGCATGCTGCTTCTATATGACCTTGGCGTTTACATCTTCGACAATGTTGGTATCGGTGTCTACATTCTTTACCTATGTGGCCTCTCTTCCCACAACAATAGCATGTTATGTCTTCTCGTTTGTTTTTCCTGTTCTCCGCATTCTTACGCGCGTTTTCCTTTTTATGGTTAATGCTGCGGCCGCTACGATGATCCTTTGCTTTAATAAAGTGCACGTCACTCTCCTACCCACTTGCTTCATTTATTTTATCGGTTGCCGTTGCGCCTTTTTCTGATTTTTCACATGCTAGAGCTATTTTGTAATCATTTTCATATGTTAGTTTTTCTTCTTTGAACAACTCGCTTTTTGTTGCATGATCCTTTAATCCGCACACGAGCTGGTCTCGCAGTGCCGTTTCTACTGCTGTAAAGTTACAATTTAACGATAACTCCTTCAAACGTGCTACAAAATCTGACGATGACTCTGTTGCCGCTTGTTTTGCCGCGTAAAATTTGTACCTCTCCATAGACTCCGATGGCTTTGGGTACAAATGTTCTGATATGATCTTTACTACTTCACTGAACTCCTCGTCCTTGGGTTTTTCTGAGTGACACAGATTTCGTGCTAGTTTATGGGTATCCGCGCTTACTCTCGTTAGCAGAATAGCTGCTTGTTTCTTTTTGTCTATTATATTATTAACTGTGAAGTATAGTTCCAAACGTTCGATGTCTTCCAGTCGTCTTTGCCTAGTTCAAACTCCAGGTTAATTTTCGAATCGATCATTGCCATTTCACTTAAATTATTTTCTTCGTTATTTAGCACACTTTTTGCATCTACCTCTATTTTTTCCCGTGATTTTAAATACTTCGTTAACTTATTCTTTAATCTTTCCGTAGAATCTTTTATGTCGTACGTTACACCGGCACTTATTAAGCGAATACAAATTTCTTCCCTTGTTAATTCAGTCGAGAATTTACTTTCTTCTTTATGACTTCCTACCGATTTACTGAATTCGTCGTCCGAAATCGATCTTTTCCGCGTACCCGGTTCGAAAATCCTCGTCGCCAATTATTATGTATCCAAGAACGTTTATTATAGGCGTACCAGAAGCAACTGACGCCGTGGGTAAAACCCCGACTGCGTCCTGCCCAAAACTACGCCCTGCCGCCACGACTGTCAGTTGTTTCTCGGCAACGCACGTTTGCCAATACATTACAAGAGGTATTACATTTCCATCCTTTTCAGCAATTCCAGTTGTGTGTTCATGAATATTGCCTTTTGGAAAGTAAAATTCGTTCAGTAAGTCTAATTTAATTGCTCTTTGTTTAAGATTTTATCTGACAATATTAAGCCTGTATTTATTTAATGTTCCAGCAATAAAAGTGGGATTTTCGATTTCATTTGCTGTCATGCATTCTCATATCATTACTGGGAAACCTTCTGGTTTTACACTTGGAATTGTATTTTTTGTTTATAATGTTATATTGCACTTTTTGCACCCGAATTATCCTAACCGAAAGTGTATTAATTTTGATTTAAATTTGTTCCCATTTGAGAAAATCACTTTGTTACAGAATAAGATACGTTTTTGAAAGTTCTTTCGTGTACGTTTTTTTCTTTTGTATGTATGAAACTTATTAGTCTACAATACTCTTTGTCATATACCTTTCTTAAAATTATGAGTAACTCTCGTTACAAGTTTTGGTGCAGATGTGCGAGGATTATTTTCTATTCCAAGTATCATTATTTTTTCCTTTCTCAATGTTAATTTCTTCGGATATTGTATACGTCTTTCATTTGTAATTTTACTTTTTTTGTTGGATTTTGACTTGGTCGGGGACAATATTTTTAGTTTTAATGGAGAAATGAAAGCCTTTTAGATTTTAATATTTAATAATGTAGTAATACAATTGGAGGAAGAACAACCGGCGGGAATTAACGATGGTGTACATTAATTTAACGTGTCTTTATTGCCACCACCGCGTTCCTCCTTCGCTCGTCGATGACTCTCGAATTTTCCATCGAGGAACCGAACATCTATCATGACAGTCGCCAATCGCTGGGGCACCATTCTATTGTTTTTCGCGGCTCGGGTGGCCAGCTCGCTAATACGACTACAGTTCGGCCATCCTGACAAAATGACCGTCCCGGTCATGCATACAATACAAAGCTTATAACATAAAATACACAAAACAAATCTTATAATACAGAACACACGAAACAAATCTTATAATATAAAACACACAAAACAAATCTTACGCACAAAAATCAATGTACACAAATTTTAATCATTAACCCACTTTTTCATATGATCTGCACTCACAGTTCCAGTATACTGTAATTGATTAATTTGAAACCCTTCAATGTCGGTAACTACATAACGATCATTATCGAGAACAGTTTTTACAAGATATGGGCCTCGAAATTTCGGAATTAATTTCTTATTAACTCCAGGAGTTACATCAGTGTTAGTGATTACAACATAATCACCCTCTTTATAGGAAGTTGCGCTCCTACGCTTATTATTATAACATTGTTCATTCGCATGCTGACTATTAGTAATATTTTCAGACGCAGAGTCTCTTATAGCTACTAGATCTCTATCGCTATCGGAATACGAATCGAGTAAGACACGGATCTCGTCATTTACGGTTCCTAACTGATCAATACCGAACAATAATCGACTCGGAGAATTACCCGTGCTTCTACATAGCGTATTACTTAAAGAGAATTCAACATCTCCTAACACTCTGTCCCATTTCCCTGGTGTATCACCTGATTTTGACAACATTGGCGTAAGGACTCGATTGAAACGTTCCACTTGCCCGTTGACGCGGGGTGTACCGACGGCAATCAAAATATGACGCACTGATTCGTCTTCCATGAGTTTCGCGAACGTTTGCAACGTAAAACATGTTCCTCGGTCACTCACTAATCGTCTGGGTTTACTATAAACACGAAAATAGTCTTTCAAATATTTTATCACTTCCTCGGTCTTTGTAGATTTACATGCATGTAATCTTATAAACTTCGTAAATCCGTCGACTACTGATAAGACATGACGATATCCCTTCCCGGTCTTCTCAAAAGGATCGCAATGGTCGGCGTGTATGGTTTGGAACGACAATTTACCTTTCGGACTACTATGTAAAAATCTTTCCAATTTACCCGAGGTTGGTGAAAATTCGATGCACTTCAAACAATTCGAGATATAATTTCGTACCTTTTCTTTCAAATTTGGAATCCAATAAACTTTAGTTAAGTCATCAATAACCTCATCGATACCAACGTGCCCTAAATCGTCATGGCAGGTACGTATCACGTTTGATTCCATATCTTTCGGCACATAAAAAAACAATTTATCGTTCGTTTTACGGTAAACCAAACCGTCGCGTAATTCAAACTTCTTCATTTCCCCTGATTCTAAACGATCGCGTATTCTACGAATGTCTACGTCTATATCTTGTTTCAAACACAAAGTTCGTTCAAACGTGCTACCTTCTAAAATTGCTATTAGATTACAACGGCCTAATGCATCAACATGCAACATCTTTGTTCCGAGGTGATGCTCAATGCGATAATCATATGATTCTGTTTGTTTAAAGTCAACCTGAATGTTCCGTCCTACGGAACAACAGCGGGAAGTTTTCCTTGGCATATTTACGACATGAGCGTGCCGGTAATGCTATTTTTGAGGACGAAGAAACCGTCGCGTATTTCTGCTTAATTTCAAACCCTCTTAACGTCCACAGACGGACAACTGTCTTAATTTCGAGTCAGCCGTGTCTCCTCAATAGCCAAGCCCGTGTCGTAAATAAGGAACTTTCAATAGACCTGGCGCTCAGCCGGTACCCACATGCGAGAGGTACATGGGCCCGGAGGAAATTTCCCCTTCGTCGCCAAAATTCGGGAAACCTTCCCGCTCCGAATGGCTCACCCCACCCTCGTTCTCGAAACGCGTGCTAAGGGCACAAGAACGGGGGTTGGTGGCACTCAGGGCACATGCTGATTGGAGTCTTGACTTTTTGACTTTAACCAATTAGCGTATCGTCTTGAGGTATGGAGGAGTGACCAGTCAAACTCCTCCATATAAAACCGAGTCACTTCGGCGTCGCGAATAATAATAGTAAAAAAATACAGTCTACGTCGTCTTACAAAAGTACAAACCATCGAAATCGCAATCCATATCTACGAAATAGATCTCGTTCGAAGAGATCTATGCGTCAACATTCGGACGCTTTGTAGCACATCATTCGGTGCATCAAAACAATTGCAACGGACACTTTCGGTGCAATCAACAGCCGCGACACACGCAACACCATCAAATTCAATTAGTCGCCTAAAATTAATTTGGCCGGCGACAAGGCGTAATCGAGCTTACAATTCGCGCCAACACTGAAGCTGTCACAATCGGTAAGAATTTTGAACTGAATACCGGCTAAATAAATGTGAAGACGTTTAATAGCATAAACAACTGCTAGACACTCTAACTAAAAACTGTGATACTTCGCTTCCGCGGCGCTCGTACGTTTACTAAAAAAGAATATAGGCTTGAGCAAACCATCTACCTGATTCTGAATGAGAATCGCCCCGAATCCACTGAAGCTCGCATCGCATTGTAATTCGGTGTCTAATTTCGGCGAATACAATGCTAAAACGGGTTGAGACACGAGACAAACTTTTAGCGTTTCGAACGCATGCGCCTCCTCCCTCTCGAATTTAAACTTTACGTGTTTTCTAATTAGGGCATACAATGGTTTCGCTATACGAGAAAAATCACGAACAAATCTCCGGAAATAGCTAGCCAATCCGACAAAACGATGGACATCTTGCGTATTTTTCGGTATCGGATAATTCTAAACTGCGTCCACGTTTTCTTTACTAGGCCGGATGCCCTCTCTATTTATCAAGTAACCCAAATAAACGGTTTCTTGGTAACAAAATGAACATTTATCGAGCCGGAATGATAATCTATATCGTGACGCGAGGTTGAAAACCTTTTCTAATATTTCAAGATGCTCGTCAATGTTCTTTGTAGCTATTAAAATATCGTCTAGGTATAAAAGAATGTTACCCAGTCGAACTAATTCGGAAAAAATGTTGTCAATGAAGCGTTGGAAAACTTTAGGCGCGTTAGTCAGACCAAAAGGCATACGCAAATACTCGAATTGACCGAAAGGAGTGACAAAAGATGTGTACTTTATAGAAGATTCAGCAACTTTAACGTGATGAAATCCGTTCTTTAAATCGAGGCAGCTAAAATATGATTTGTCGCGTAGGCGATCCAAATGATCGTCGATCAACGGCGTCGGAAAGTTATCGCGAACAGTGATCTTATTCAATTCTCGGTAGTCTACGCATAAGCGTATCTCCCCATTTTTCTTTCGAACAAGAACAATTGGACTCGCATAAGGAGAACTACACGGTCGGATAATTCCTTCTGCTAACAGACGGTCCAAAATCTCTCTTAATTTTTCCTTATCGGAATACGACAATCTACGCGGTTGGAAGCTAATAGGCTGATCGTGCTTAAGGCTAATCGCCATCTCTACGCTACTTGGCGTCTCATTACAATTCGTGTCACCGAGGTACGTGTCTTTGAAAAGATGTTTCACGCTCTCTGACACGTTCGTATCAACGGAAGGATTAATATTTAGATCGCGAGCAACGCTCATTGGATTCAAATCGCAAGAGATATGTAAGATTTCGGTCAAATCGTTATTTTGTTGATCACTAATATCTCGCGTAATGCTGACCTTATCGCTTAATGAAACTCGAATATTCGGCAAAGAAAGAAAATCGCGCCCAAGTAACGCGGTAAAAGTCATCGTTTCTGTCGGAACAACATGGAACTTGATGTTTAATTTGACATCAACAATAACGCATTCGCAATGAAACAAATTCAAGACATTTAATCTCGCTCCATTGATACCTTGATACGGAAATATATCGAACGGAACTGATTCACGAACGACGAAAGGAACAAAATCCTCTTTAATTAAACTTATCGGTGATCCTGAGTCGACCATCGCGATAACGGAAATATTACACGGATTACCACTGGCGTACTTGACGGTATACTTTAAAGATACGGTATACGGTTCGGTGCATGGACTAGAGTGAATGACGTTCAACGTGGATGTACGCGGTTGAGTTTTCGCCGGATCCTTGATCGGCTCCTTTGTCGGATTCTTCAGGCAGGAAGAAATTCGATGTTCCTTATCTCCACACCGGAAACAGGATCCTTTTTCGCGGCTCGCAGGTCGTCGACAGGCTGGTGATAAATGACCAAGTTCTCCGCAATTATAACATCGGGTCGCTCTTCTGCTCGATGGTTCGGCCTCACTTCTCGTTCGTTTAGCTGCGTCAGCCATGTCGTCGCGACGATGCGGTGCGATCGTCATCTTCTTTCCCACTTCCAATGTTTGCGTCGCGAACGCTCGAAGCAATTCTTCTCGCGTTTCGAAACGATGCATATTCGCTTGCGACCGCAAACGAATCTCCGGAATACCATCAATAGCGTATTCTACCAATTCAATTTCGGAAATAGGTATTTTATTTCCCAACGTCCCCTTATCATGCAGATAATCCGCGAAGCTTTCTTTGGCATGCCACGTTCGTTCCTCAAAGCTCCTTCTCAGCTGCATGCGGCTAATTCGTTGATTATACATCCCATCCATTTTCGTCATCAATTCGTCGAAAGTTAATTGCAAATGGTTCACGCTTGACTGGAACCATGTCTGCGCTTTCCCTTTCAACTTCATACTTAGCAAAATCTTCATTGAATCTTCGTCCAATCCATATTTTACACGAATAAATTCCATTTGTGATCTCCACGTCTCAAATGAGTCTGTTTCACCTTTGAAATCGGGCAGCAATTCACCGACCTCTTTAATCCGGGAGAATGGCTTCGGACCCGTATTGCTGACCGGTTCGGGAGAACCGGGGCGGACGCGCGTATCTTCTGATGTTCCGACGTTCAACCGTGTGAGTCGCAATTCCTCTTCAAGTACTTCTTTCTCTCGTCGAAGAAGATCAAGTTCTTGCTGCACAAATCCGGGAATACGAATGGGCGCTCTCGCGGATGTTTCAACCTGACACCCTGCAACATCACCCATATCAATTCCGCTTTCGCCGGACGGCCCCGATACAGAATCTTGAAACGAAGCCTCGGCGTTTAGTTCATCCACCGAAAACCAAGACTCGACATTGGTTGCAGAGAGTCTTGTCAGTAACTCGGCTTTCGAACCACTCGTCGGCTGAATCAAATTTCTCAAATATTCTATCAATTGTGCATTGGTGCACTTCTCTAACTTTTCCATCGCGGCAACGTATTTCAACTAGCTACAACAATAACTAGGCACAAAGCAATATAACAATTAACAATGTTTTTGGCACAAAGCACAACGAAGAATGTTCTTTTTTCTCGCACAAAGCAGAACTGACAATCTGACGATTAACAATATTTTCGGCACAAAGCACAATTATACGGAGTACTCGTCACAGATGTTAGATCGACAATTTTCGATCCCCGACGCGCACAAAGCTGCGTAACACAATGTAATCGACTGCACGAAACTACAATTTTACCGAATCAGTGAGTGAGAGATTGAAAGAACGTTTCGTTAGGTGGAAGGTGTTACGTACAGCAGCGGACAAAAGTTCAAGACCAAAGGGTCAAAAACAAAAATAAGATAATTAATAAAAAATAACAGTATAAATAAAATTTGTATTCTATGCTAATCAATATATAGTGTTTTGCCATACTGACAATAAAAATGAACATGTAGGATTATTTATTGGCCGAAGGGTTTTATACATAAACTACTGTCAGGATTCTTTCCAAGACCGCGATTATTACAACGACGATTATGACGACAAACTAATACGACGACTTCTAATAACAAACGATTTCTACTAACAAACTATAACGAACTATCGACTAAGACCTCTCGCGAGGCTCCTTATTTATTTGCCTCGATCCTGATAGGCGGTTTCTGTCTTTGCCAATTAGGACCTTCAAAAAATGCCCGCCTTCGATATCCCCACTCTGTGCAAACTTCAGTGACGCTTTTGCATCTAGGATATCAGCTGTCCGCATTTTCGTCGGCGATCAGGTTTACGGCGGCGACCCTTTATCCTTACAATGCAGACGTTGTTTGAAGCGGCACCGAAAAAATAACGCGGCGACACCTTGAAGTTTGATCCGTGAGCTGCCTAAAGAAAGCAATGGTAATCGGCATTAGTTATTAACCCTAGAACTCCTAAGGGGGGAGGGGTTCTTCGAACCCACAAATTGGAAAACCTTAAATTAGAATCATTTATCTTTCGTAAAAAATTCTCTTAAAATTATTTATTATTGTATACACATTTAAGTTTGATATTAAGAGGTTTCCGTTGCTATATGTAAAAAATTAGTAAGCATAAGAGAAATATAACTGACTACGCGTCGCGATGACGGTACGCCACGGCGAGGTGGCGATCACGCGAAGTGGACCCTCACACTCTCCTTTTCTCCAAAGAATAAAAATTACAGAACGAAGAATGAAACTATGTAACTAATTGGGAACTTTAACTAGAAAGACACCACGAACTAAAATACCAAAAGATACAGCACCGACAAAAAAGGGAAGATGTTATTAGTGTATATTGGAGCCTAAAAGCAAATGCATAAGATATAATAGTTTATTAAAATCAATGCAAAGTTGTTACAAGTACAAAAACCATGTTTGCAGAAAACATTCATTTAATACTATACTCTTCCATTCATGTTTATCAGGAGAATCGGAAGAATCAAATTCAAACTAGCTGCACGTTACTATTGTAGTCGTATTAGCGAGCTAGGCCACCCGAGTCGCGAAAAACAATAGAATGGTGCCTCTGCGATCGGCGATTGTAATGATAGATGTTCCGTTCCTCAATGGAAAATTCGGGAGTCTTCGACGATCGAAGGAGGAACGCGGTTGTGGCAATAAAGACACGTTACAAAATTAATTTATTCCACCGTTAATTCCCGCCGGTTGTTCCTCCTCCCATTGTATTACTACAACATCAGAAGTGGGATTCGAGGGGACCTAACGTACGGTCTGATTCTATTGCCCCTGTTCGATAAGAAATTGTAGTTTCGTGCAGTCGATTACATTGTGTTACGCAGCTTTGTGCGCGTCGGGGATCGAAAATTGTCGATCTAACATCTGTGACGAGTACTCCGTATAATTGTGCTTTGTGCCGAAAATATTGTTAATCGTCAGATTGTCAGTTCTGCTTTGTGCGAGAAAAAAGAACATTCTTCGTTGTGCTTTGTGCCAAAAACATTGTTAATTGTTATATTGCTTTGTGCCTAGTTATTGTTGTAGCTAGTTGAAATACGTTGCCGCGATGGAAAAGTTAGAGAAGTGCACCAATGCACAATTGATAGAATATTTGAGAAATTTGATTCAGCCGACGAGTGGTTCGAAAGCCGAGTTACTGACAAGACTCTCTGCAACCAATGTCGAGTCTTGGTTTTCGGTGGATGAACTAAACGCCGAGGCTTCGTTTCAAGATTCTGTATCGGGGCCGTCCGGCGAAAGCGGAATTGATATGGGTGATGTTGCAGGGTGTCAGGTTGAAACATCCGCGAGAGCGCCCATTCGTATTCCCGGATTTGTGCAGCAAGAACTTGATCTTCTTCGACGAGAGAAAGAAGTACTTGAAACCGAATTGCGACTCACACGGTTGAACGTCGGAACATCAGAAGATACGCGCGTCCGCCCCGGTTCTCCCGAACCGGTCAGCAATACGCGTCCGAAGCCATTCTCCCGGATTAAAGAGGTCGGTGAATTGCTGCCCGATTTCAAAGGTGAAACAGACTCATTTGAGACGTGGAGATCACAAATGGAATTTATTCGTGTAAAATATGGATTGGACGAAGATTCAATGAAGATTTTGCTAAGTATGAAGTTGAAAGGGAAAGCGCAGACATGGTTCCAGTCAAGCGTGAACCATTTGCAATTAACTTTCGACGAATTGATGACGAAAATGGATGGGATGTATAATCAACGAATTAGCCGCATGCAGCTGAGAAGGAGCTTTGAGGAACGAACGTGGCATGCCAAAGAAAGCTTCGCGGATTATCTGCATGATAAGGGGACGTTGGGAAATAAAATACCTATTTCCGAAATTGAATTGGTAGAATACGCTATTGATGGTATTCCGGAGATTCGTTTGCGGTCGCAAGCGAATATGCATCGTTTCGAAACGCGAGAAGAATTGCTTCGAGCGTTCGCGACGCAAACATTGGAAGTGGGAAAGAAGATGACGATCGCACCGCATCGTCGCGACGACATGGCTGACGCAGCTAAACGAACGAGAAGTGAGGCCGAACCATCGAGCAGAAGAGCGACCCGATGTTATAATTGCGGAGAACTTGGTCATTTATCACCAGCCTGTCGACGACCTGCGAGCCGCGAAAAAGGATCCTGTTTCCGGTGTGGAGATAAGGAACATCGAATTTCTTCCTGCCTGAAGAATCCGACAAAGGAGCCGATCAAGGATCCGGCGAAAACTCAACCGCGTACATCCACGTTGAACGTCATTCACTCTAGTCCATGCACCGAACCGTATACCGTATCTTTAAAGTATACCGTCAAGTACGCCAGTGGTAATCCGTGTAATATTTCCGTTATCGCGATGGTCGACTCAGGATCACCGATAAGTTTAATTAAAGAGGATTTTGTTCCTTTCGTCGTTCGTGAATCAGTTCCGTTCGATATATTTCCGTATCAAGGTATCAATGGAGCGAGATTAAATGTCTTGAATTTGTTTCATTGCGAATGCGTTATTGTTGATGTCAAATTAAACATCAAGTTCCATGTTGTTCCGACAGAAACGATGACTTTTACCGCGTTACTTGGGCGCGATTTTCTTTCTTTGCCGAATATTCGAGTTTCATTAAGCGATAAGGTCAGCATTACGCGAGATATTAGTGATCAACAAAATAACGATTTGACCGAAATCTTACATATCTCTTGCGATTTGAATCCAATGAGCGTTGCTCGCGATCTAAATATTAATCCTTCCGTTGATACGAACGTGTCAGAGAGCGTGAAACATCTTTTCAAAGACACGTACCTCGGTGACACGAATTGTAATGAGACGCCAAGTAGCGTAGAGATGGCGATTAGCCTTAAGCACGATCAGCCTATTAGCTTCCAACCGCGTAGATTGTCGTATTCCGATAAGGAAAAATTAAGAGAGATTTTGGACCGTCTGTTAGCAGAAGGAATTATCCGACCGTGTAGTTCTCCTTATGCGAGTCCAATTGTTCTTGTTCGAAAGAAAAATGGGGAGATACGCTTATGCGTAGACTACCGAGAATTGAATAAGATCACTGTTCGCGATAACTTTCCGACGCCGTTGATCGACGATCATTTGGATCGCCTACGCGACAAATCATATTTTAGCTGCCTCGATTTAAAGAACGGATTTTATCACGTTAAAGTTGCTGAATCTTCTATAAAGTACACATCTTTTGTCACTCCTTTCGGTCAATTCGAGTATTTGCGTATGCCTTTTAGTCTGACTAACGCGCATAAAGTTTTCCAACGCTTCATTGATAACATTTTTTCCGAATTAGTTCGACTGGGTAACATTCTTTATACCTAGACGATATTTTAATAGCTACAAAGAACATTGACGAGCATCTTGAAATATTAGAAAAGGTTTTCAACCTCGCGTCACGATATAGATTATCATTCCGGCTCGATAAATGTTCATTTTGTTACCAAGAAACCGTTTATTTGGGTTACTTGATAAATAGAGAGGGCATCCGGCCTAGTAAAGAAAACGTGGACGCAGTTTAGAATTATCCGATACCGAAAAATACGCAAGATGTCCATCGTTTTGTCGGATTGGCTAGCTATTTCCGGAGATTTGTTCGTGATTTTTCTCGTATAGCGAAACCATTGTATGCCCTAATTAGAAAACACGTAAAGTTTAAATTCGAGAGGGAGGAGGCGCATGCGTTCGAAACGCTAAAAGTTTGTCTCGTGTCTCAACCCGTTTTAGCATTGTATTCGCCGAAATTAGACACCGAATTACAATGCGATGCGAGCTCCAGTGGATTCGGGGCGATTCTCATTCAGAATCAGGTAGATGGTTTGCTCAAGCCTGTATTCTTTTTTAGTAAACGTACGAGCGCCGCGGAAGCGAAGTATCACAGTTTTGAGTTAGAGTGTCTAGCAGTTGTTTATGCTATTAAACGTTTACACATTTATTTAGCCGGTATTTCGTTTGTAGGAGTGTACGTCGGGTAAAACTAAATAACAGTACCGTAACATAAAAGCACTTTATTCTAAACTCCACGACCGTACCCCTACGTGCGCTAATCAAGACTGTCCTCTCGTCACACCCGCCACGGCATCGAGGAAGCCGGATTTCGGACGATTGCCGATTCCTTCTTTTCGGCACCGTCTGATGTTTCCGGCACCGCGCTTTCCTTTCGGCGCCGCATTGCCTTTTCGGCACCGCACTGTCTTCTCGGTGCCGCATCAAAGAACGCCTACACGTTCAAAATTCTTACCGATTGAGACTGCTTCAGATTGACTTTAAGCAAACAGAGCGTTCACTCCCGTATCTCGCGGTGGTCTCTCTTCTTAGAATCATATGATTATCGCATTGAGCATCGCCCCGAAACAAAGATGTTGCATGTTGATGCATTAAGCCGTTGTAATCTAATAGCGATTTTAGAAGGTAGCACGTTTGAACGAACTTTGTGTTTGAAACAAGGTAAAGACGTTGACATTCGTAGAATACGCGATCGTTTAGAATCAGGGGAAATGAAGAAGTTCGAATTACGCGACGGTTTGGTTTACCGTAAAACTAACGATAACTTGTTATTTTATGTGCCGAGAGATATGGAATCAAACGTGATACGTACGTGCCACGACGATTTAGGGCACGTTGGTATCGATAAGATCAATGATAACTTAACTAAAGTTTATTGGATTCCAAATTTGAAAGAAAAGTGTGGAAGGAATTCTGGTTTTGATGGCGTCACCCTGCAACGGGATCAGGTTCTACTTCGAGGGAAACTGATAAGCTGGATCGTTCCCCGAAGTTGGACCAAAGGATGCAATGAGCTGATGTCATGCGGGGAAAGGTCATCTTTGGGTCCAATGGCATCACCCTACATCAGGATCGGTTTCGCTACGAGGAAACCGATAAGCTGGACCATTCCCGGAAGGTGGACAAAATGAGGTCATGGGAAGCTGTGAAAAACCCTGCTGGAGGGTTACGAGGACACACAGTCTTCCGAACCGCCGTACGGTCAACGTCGCGAAGGATTTGTTCAAATAAAGAGAAAAGTTACTGCGTTCAGTTGTCGTTTTATTTTAAATTATTATAGTCTCCGACAAAAGGTACGAAGTTATATCTCGAATTGTTTGAAGTGCATCGAATTTTCACCAACCTCGGGTAAATTGGAAGGATTTGTACGTAGTATTCCGATAGGAAAATTACCGTGTACTGAAACTGTGAGTGCAGATCATATGAAAAAGTGGGTTAATGATTGAAATTCGTGTACATTGATTTTTGTGCGTAAGATTTGTTTTGTATGTTTTATATTATAAGATTTGTTTTGTGTGTTTTATATTATAAGATTTGTTTCGTGTGTTCTGTATTATAAGATTTGTTTTGTGTATTTTATGTTATAAGCTTTGTATTGTATGCATGACCGGGACGGTCATTTTGTCAGGATGGCCGAACTGTAGTCGTATTAGCGAGCTGGGCCACCCGAGCTGCGAAAAACAATAGAATGGTGCCCCAGCGATCGGCGACTGCCATGATAGATGTTCCGTTCCTGGATGGAAAATTCGAGAGTCTTCGACGAGCGAAGGAGGAACGCGGTTGTGGCAATAAAGACACGTTACAAAATTAATTTATTCCACCGTTAATTCCCGCCGGTTGTTCCTCCTCCCATTGTATTACTACACTATACTATTTTATAATAGTATTTAATTTTGTAAATATACATAAATCAATACAAATTGAACGCAAAAACATATGTTGTCTTGTTTATAAACTATAGCATATCCTGACATTGCAAAAAATTTTCCAAAAAACAACTTTTTCCAGGATAAATGTATAAAAGGAAGTGTAGGTTCGAGAACTCCCCCCCCCCCCTTAGGAGTTCGCGTAACGGATTGAGGCTCAGTAGTTTTATGTCGCGTCCACACTGCTATTCGCGAACAGCTCACCAGCAGTGTGGACACTTTCGCGAACAGCGAGCAGCGAACTCCTCAGCGAACAGCGAACAGTGTTTGTAACACAGTATGTGGCAAAAGCTAATAGCGAACTGCCCATGAATTCAGAGCGAACAAGCTTGTAACTGTTTGCGAGCTCCAGTCTGGATATGCTGCGTTTTCCGTTGGCGAACAGCTCGCGAACCGCACGCGAGCAATTCGTGTGCTGCTCGCGAGCTGCTCGCGAACTGTTCTCTTCTATGTGGATGCGGCTTTAGGGTTAATCTCTGCCGCTCTCTCCTATACAAAGACCCTATGGATCCGGAAATTGCCTACAAACAGATAAACAATATTTGCGAGCCATAAAATTATGCTTTACATTGTCATGTAGTCTTAAACTTTCGTCCGCTACTGTACCTTGTATGGCGGTCGCGAATTAACTATGTACACATACATGCGTAGACAAACAGTTTAATTACATATAAATTTTGTACCATCTCCACATCAGGTACATTAATGTTCATTTTTATTATTTCATTTATAATTCCACGTGTTCTTATTTTCGACCTAACAATTTTTAATCCTATGTAAGCGGAAAGTTATTTTCTTCTTTAGGAAACGTGAAACTTAGGAAGTAGTTGTTTCTAATAAATCATGCAGAAGCGAATAATAAACAGGTAATGTGAGTTCGCAAAAACAGAAATGAACGCATAATCCGTTGTTCCATTTCCGTTTTGCACAGTTAGCAAAGCTGTCTATATCTCTAGAGTAACAGAGCAGTGTTTCTTTCTGTGAAGAAGAATAAAGTTTGAAAGAAAATGAACCATAGAATTCGACAGAGTTGCAACGTTGACGAATAACGAACTTTTTTGGGAACTACCAGCTAACATTATGTAGTAATGTGATCGAGCGGATGCGAGGCTGGGAAGGTCAGAGGAGTACTTGAGTTGGGCGATTGTCGCGTGAACGCAGAATGTTTGGGCTCGAATGTTTCTAAGGCGTGAAAGATGAGAGCTTGAGAAAACAGTGCGACTGAGAAATTCTGGGTGGTCGTGACCGAGTGCGTAGAGTGAGAAAGGTTGACAATTAGAATGAAAGGAAACGAGTGTTTGGAAGAATATATGACGGGGAAAATGCGAGCGCGTGGCAGAAGGTATTGAACGTAGAAAGAGTGTTGAAGAAGCGAAGTAGCCAGCGTAGAGCGAAGGACTGTGTAGTTTACGAAGCATAGGCGTAGTTTGCGAAGCATAAGCGTAGTTTGCGAAGTATAAGCGTAGTTTGTTATTTTGTGTTCGTTTGTGCCGTTTTAGTTTTATTAAATACACGTATATTTATTATTTTATTCACTCTTCTTTCTTTTCCTTTTTCCATTTATAACCTTTCCTGTATATATATATGTAAGCTTTGTGTGTGTGAGTTAGTGCGCAGACGCAGGAGTAAGACAAGAGCCACGAGGACGACACGACCACGTGGAGAAGAATCGAGCCGAAGAAGATAAAGAGAAAGACCTCCAAAATTAATAGTGAATAGTGTTAGAATAAATTGGAATCATAGTTCCAACGGAAGCACGAACATTTAATTTTTGATTCTTTTATTTTAGGTTAGTCAATTATGTGTAAATATTGTACACGTCTCTTATTTTAGGTTAATCTCAATTAGGTATAAATATTGTATGTAATAATTGCCATCTACTAAATAATAATCACTTTTATTTTAGAAGAATCATATTGTGTTCGTCTTCAATAATTATCCACACATTACATATATATATCAATGGAACACCGTAGGGGAAATCCCGAAAGGAGGCCAAGAGGAAGCAGGAAAGAAACAGAAGATAGGAAGAATAAATCTAGTGTAGTAATACAATGGGAGGAAGAACAACTGGCGGGAATTAACGATGGTGTAAATTAATTTAACGTGTCTTTATTGCCATAACCGCGTTCCTCCTTCGCTCGTCGAAGACTCTCGAATTTTCCATCCAGGAACGGAACATCTATCTTGACAGTTGTCGATCGCTGGGGCACCATTCTATTGTTTTTCGCGGCTCGGGTGGCCCAGCTCGCTAATACAACTACACTAGTAAGTTGAATTACGGGCTAAAGCAAACGCAGGGACAAAGAAGAAAGCAGGCAGGAAGCTAGATATCGATAAATAGAGGTAGATTAATTTATAAAGTTAGAGAAAAAGGTAAGAACGGAAACAGAGTAATGAATTAATAAAATTAATGAAAAGTTCTGTAAAACGAAGGAAAACCGAAACCATCTGTGGGCTAGAGCGGAAATAGTTCTACGATATATGTTTGCCACGCGATTATTCGTCATCACGCCCCTTATTTGTTGCTGTGTTCTTGATTGCTGGTTATATAACCTCCATGAAGCTTAAACTGACATATTTGACATATTTGTAAGTAATTATATGTGTTAAACAAAAGTAAATAAATTATATGTGTTAAATAAAGGTAAATATTATACACTTATTGAGGTAACTAATAACTGAAGACATAGATACAAATAAACAAAATAAAAGACTCTTTATAAGAAAGTAACGAAATTGTTTGTATTATATATTAGTCATTAGGGTTATTAGAGACAAGGGATGAGAACTTTGGAAGCAAAATTTCAAACAAAAAATTTAAATTCTGGATCACGATGTTATCGATTCTGAACTTACCGATTGTGGCAGAACCCAGGAAATCCTTGAAGGAAAGACCATGATTAAAATGGCTGTAAGTATTTCCCTGCAGCCGACACGTAAACGTTTTATTACTCCTTTTACCTGGCCTCGAACACCAAAAGTCCGAGCGGGAAACGTTTTGTCCGCGTGGAGTGCCAGGCTTCCTTCGACAGTTTCCAAATTGCCACCACCTCCACTTAGAGTACAGACAGCCCTTGGCGGGGGGGATAGGATGTTTAAGGGCAATTTTCTCGAACGCACGAACAGTCATTAGCCTTTTACCGAGGCCGTGCGGTCACACTTGAGCGTTGTTGTATTCGTTATATTCGTTTTAATAAAACCCAACCGTTTTCATTATTACAATTCAGTTAAACCACGCACTACTGCCTCACGATAATTAACTTCTTTTAACTCAGTTAAATAGTATTAAAGTTTGTAAATGTAACTATTTAACTCTTTATACTTTATGACTTCTAACGTTAATATGATATAACAACGGAGAATTTCATTTCGAACGCAAAGTACCAAAGAAAATGAACAAAAGAGTTGTTAATTCCTGAGACGTTAGTTAGTAGTCCTTTACCGTTTTGAAATTTATACCCTCCATTCCCTTTCAGTTGTAAAGTGATACACTAGTTTGTTAAGTACGTTCCAACATAATTAAACTCGGGTTACCAGATAATTCGAAATCAGTATTGAGGAAACATCAGAATATCTTAGCACTATTAATTCTTAGAGTGGTTGGAACGTTTCGCTGGTAGAACGCAAGGGAATTCAAATTACTTTCAGTTTATGTTACCTTCTCGCAGGTCGGTAGTATATTTTCTCCTTCCTGTACCACAGGCTCAATTTGATTCCGCTATAGGAATGAAAAAAATAGCCACTACTTCAGATTGGACGGTATATTTTACTTTTACGAGCGCCCGTACCATACCTGTTTTTACTTCCCTTCGCCAATATTCGCAAATAATTTTAATTCCGTCCTGTTCCTAATTGCGTGTATCCTGAATGCCCTGTTTTGTAAGTAACATCGGACTTCTGCTCTATATCTCAAACACAAAACCGTAGGCACACACTGAACTTTCTAGCTTACTGATGCATAACTTTAGCTATGGACGAGGCTTGCGTTCGAAATGATTTCCTGGTGATGTCTTTGCTTCTTATGTTGTAATGTAACTGTTAAATCTATGTCTGTATAGTCGATAAATTAGGAACCATCGGTAAATACACGATGAAATCGAGTGGCTCATCACATATTCAAATATACGAAAGAGTCATCAATGATCAGATAGAGCAAAAACCTTGTACAGTGAGCACGTGTCGACAGACTTATTTTCAAATAATAAATTATAAAATAAATAAAAACCACTACCTGTGATTTACACCCCACTGAACATCTTGAACGTGTTCAGAGGTAAATTCAGATGTCCTAATAATATACCTTTTAATATTATAATGTTACTGCTATTATCAGGAAGAAATGAAGAAATTTGAGGATCATAAATTGTTACGTTGCTCTGTAATCCTGGTTGAAATTATTAAATCACTATAGCATCCAGTTATTCCATTTGCGAAAAAGGAAGAATTCTCCTACGATTCGTCTGTCATAGTTCACAGTAACGAAGAAGTTTCAGTGCGTCTATTCGCATTTCTCCTTATTGAATATCGCAATAAGCATTACATTTCATTGCAAAAACATATGACGATTATCATCAACTTGGAACCAATTTCAATTTTCTAGTTTATCTTATAAGTTATCCAATAGCAATAACTCGAATAAATTTCATTCGTGGCCCTCTCCCTTCATTTACCGCACTTACAGGAATTCTTATTACAGACCCTTCGTGCCTTCTTCTTTGGCCGCTTTTAAGAATACTTCAGCACGCTCTGTCCCTGCCTGATCGTCTCTAAGGATATGCTACTTTCCTTTTGTTCAATTCTAAGGATTCCCCTGGACTTCCTCCCATCCTCTCTTCCTCTATTCAGTCTCAAAGACTTTTCGACCTTTCTTCGATCTCGCTCTTCTCCTTTCGCTTTCCGTTTTCTTTCTCTTACTGTTCTCAGTTCCAGATTTTCATTTCAAGGATCGTTCTTCACTTTTTCGATTTGTCTCGCCGTTCTAAGGACCTTAACATCTCGCTTCGGCGTTCTCTTTTTGGGCAGTTGGCTTTATACGTCGACGACAAAACTTTTCGACTGTGCTTCAGGTTAAAGCTTAGTTATAAGTATTAAATGCAGCACAGAACCGTTTAGACGATACGAGAAGCCGGTGTTTTCAAAAACATATATCCTCCTTATGTGTTTTTTCTCAGACGGCGGCTGGCTAGCTCCTAAATAGGAACCGTTTTGAAATTCTTGGCATTTCTAGCTTGTTATTTGCGCAGCAATCGTTTAACTCATTATCCACCAATTTCCCATTTTTGGAACACATCTTGGTTATTTGTCAGGTGTGAAATTAAGTCGTAAAATATCGGGTCCACAAAAATCAAGAGTTGTTGGAGGAAGAGTAAGTTTAAAAGTACGCTATGACCGAATATTTCACAAAACCAATAGGCATCCAGCAAAGATTTGTAGCTTGTGAAAAACAAGAATATACGCCAGATGTAATGTTCCGTTGAACGACAACTGTTTTGAATATTTCTATACTCCATAAATATTACTCTCATGTGAATCTCATACGGAAATGTTGTTTTTAAAGTTTGAATTGACTTAGACCATTTTCAAAATTAACTGAATGGCCTGTAAATGACTTAAAGCGATAAAAGCTATAAGTTTTATTGGAAACAATAATTTTAATAAAATAATTCATGAACATTTATTAATTACTTTTGTAAAGTAATCCATTTTTATCATTTTAGGCTTTTATCATTATGTTTAAAAAAGTACATTTCGGAAAGAGGCTCGGGCGATATCGCACATAGCGACGCCCCTGGATTCGCGACCTCTAATCCGATCGTTAAGAAACATACAAATAATCGGGCAACTAAAAACGGCGGATTTCGATAAACATCGCCTTGGCCTTGTCTGCCAGCGCGAGAGCATCGAACGCGAGGGCATCGAACGCGAGGGCATCGAACTGCAAGGTCCAAAAAAAAAGGAGAGAAAAAGATGTTTGTCGAGAATCTAACGCCGTTGTTCGATTAATTTAAAAAGAAAAATAACGAAACGAGAAGGGGCGATTAAGCATGAGAGCGAGAGAGAAAGAAACTTCGTCCGTGAGGTATTAAATACCGTGCGCTCACGGACGAAGGAGAGTTTTCAGTTGATTTCGGAGGGATTCCGTTACTGAGTTTCAGTTGAGTTTCCGTTGAGATTCCGTAAGTGATTTTCGAGTACTGCGTGGAGTCGCCGCGACAAGAATTATCGAAATTAAACGGAACAGTCACGGAGTGAATTCTATTCGGTCGGAAAGTACGTGTCGTTTGCGATTATCGTGATCTCGCGCATCGACCGAAAAAGCGGAAGAATTTATAATTAAACGCGGTTGGCGTTTAATTATGTGATTCGTGCGTTTCGCGTTCCGCACCTCCGTGACATCGGTGGACACCCATAAAGTCCTTATGGGCCACTGACACAAGCACCTGAATTCCTCTGGAAAAGAGGAAAGAACAGTCGATGATCTCCGATTTTCGGAGCTCGACCAAGGCGGTAATAATCAACTATTCTGTCCCGTGCATCTCTGCTGTCCTTACCCCTTGTGAAGCATTAGTCTTCTTAAAATCCTGCCCACGAACAGCAGGTGTATTCTAGTGGAGGATTTCTCCTGCTCCCGTGCATCATGTGAAGATGGAATTCACGGACGGGGGTCTTGAAAAAGTCACAGAATACGCTCGATCTGTGGATCGAAGCAACGGTCGTTCCTTGACAGCTGCACGGGCTTTGATGCAATGGCTACTCCTGATGCAGCGTAGGCCGGTAGTGCATGTACCAATATTGTAGAAACAATTCACAGAGGCCCCAGCGGCTATTGGATTGCTACACTGGAGGTACTCTGCAGTTTCTGCAGGTCCATGCACCAGACCTTATGGGACTACAAATTGCGTGTGTACTTACAACACACACGCAAGGGGAACGAACGGAAGAAGACGTTGTGTGTATTGCGATGGAATCGTCTATTTCATAGACGAGCCGCATACACACATAAGAGAGTAGATCCTCAGTGTTTACCGCGACGCGGTCAAAACACACAGACCAGTCGAGTCTATATGTGTTGTAGCATCGCGATGCTCAACACTTACTCTCTTAACGGGATTAACTACCGTCACAAAAAATCGTCGCGACACGGCTGAACGCCGTGCAATAAGCCGACGATACGGGCTAGAAAAATAATAAACATTGATTTTAAAACTAATACAGTCCACAATAGTTCGCAGGTGAAGATCCTGACCTACCCGACGAGCCGGACCGTTGGGAACCAACCAGACCAGGCCAATACATCGGGAGGAAACAAAACTCAATTAAAATCTGTTCTTTCTAATTTGTATAATCCAAATAAACGGTGTTCCGGGCTGGAACACCAATATAAACGGAGCTCAGCGTTGACAAATTATTAGCCTTTATCGATACCACTCTCCCTCTCCCGGCTTACTCGAAGATTAGGGAAACTATTTAATAAATATAGAAATTTCCTTAATTAAATTTCGAACAAATACAATAATGCCGTTCTCGATAAAGCAATAAAAGAAATGAAGATTACGATTGGTCGAATTGTCACCATCGCTGATATCTAGAAAGCGTTCGACACGGTGCCCCGCTGTTGTGTAAGTGACACTATAGTGAAAATATATACGAAAACAAAATGACTGAGATATCCACAACTAAAGGCGACCGTAAAATAAAGTTGACTCTAAGAAGATTGGTAAAACAAGGATACCCGCTATCATCTCATCTTTTTAACTTGATAATAGATATATTGATCAATGAAATTGAAAGGACGACGGAGGGTGTCAAAGTAACCAATGAGCGAGGCTCCATTCTCGCGTTTATGGACGACCTGGTCCTACTTGGAAAGGATGTGAAAGAGGCCAATAAACAGATTCAAATAGTGCATAGCTTGTTGGTCGAATTAGGTATGATGATCCAAGCAGAGAAGAGTGTGGCATTCCAGGCCGTCCATAAAAGTGAAACATGGTACATAACAAATCCTGTTCTTGTGCTCGAAGGAGTAAAAATCCCTGAAGCCGAGCCAGGAACACAAATAAAGTATTTAGGTATAAAGGTAAGCCTATGGAAAGGAGTGCTGCGCGGCGAAATAAGCGATATCATTATGGCGGCAGATAATATAAGCAAAATGAGACTAAAGCTACACCAGAATATAAATCTCATAAGAACTCACTTTCTGTGCCGATATATTCATATGTTTGTAGCAAGCCAGCCACCGCTACACATTCTCGAGTCCTTAGACCATGAAATAAGGCAGATAATAAAAAAAGTCCATAACTCCATCCATCGACGACGGATAGACGAATTTATTCAGAGAAAAGCCATGGTGGAATCGGGATTCAGCGAGTGGCGAATATTGTAAGAATCGTCAAGCTAAGGAGCAGCCTAAAGATGAAGGACCCTGACGATGCAGCAATTAGAGAAGCTGACGAGGGGCAGGAGATAATAATTTTGAAGTATGCGAGATCGGTGGGACTAGTATGGCCGTCCGCAAGTTTGGACATTGAAGGCCCGCGGGTAGCCTTAAAGAAGAGACAAACCGAACAATGACGGAAAAAGATTTCACAGGGTCCATGTAGTTCACGAATTTATGGGAGATCAGATCGGTAACGCGTGGCTCTATGAACCTACTTTGCTGAAACCGTCCAGATACCTATACGGTCTAAAACTGAGAACAAACACCTTCGACACGAAAGTAGCTTTAAAACGGGCTAGAAAAGACGAAGACCTATTATGCCGAAGGTGTATATCGGAAATTAGGACCCTAGGGCATATCTTCGTTAATCGCGTACACACAAAAGTATCACGAATAAGTAGACGCAATGAGATTGTAAAATATATCGAGGAAAATGCGTCTCGACAATCCTCAATATTCCTGGAACCGAGGATAAATGTTATAGGCGAGATCAAAGTCCCTGATCTGGTGGTCAAAACAAGGATGGGATCCTCGCAGTGGATGCAACAGTCCGCTATGAAGATAAAGACTAGTTAAAGAGAGTCTGTGAAGAGAAATGTACAAAAGACGAGGATACTGCGGAATATGTCAAAATAAAAACGCACAGCAAAAGCTGCCAGAGCACTAACCATCGTGGTAGGCTGTCGGGGCGCCATGACCTCCGATAACAATAAAAATTTGAAAGCCCTAGGGTTCTAAAGAAATGACATGATTGTCGTCTCTATAATCGCCCTCCGATCGTCGGTTGCGTTTAAAAATTAGTTAAAAAAAATTTATATCAACTAATTAGGTCGGCCGGTTTGAGAAAAAGGTTCGTTGCAAATAACAATAATCAGTAACTTAATTTATAACAATAAATTTATTTAATATTGCTAGTTTTGTGGAGGAGGAATAGCCCTGGTACGAAGGGGGTCTAGCCCCTCCTCTTCTTAGATGCCGGGGGCGGAAACGGTCTCGGCGGTCTGCAAATTAGAAATTTGACGGCTAATTATTGGCTGTATGTGACGTTTACGCACTATAGCCGAATATCCCCACTCAGCCGACCGGTGTGCCTATTCGGTGGGATGGGCGGCACCTCTGCGATCGCAGGGGGCAGTGTGGACTGTATGTTTACCCGACAGAGAACGTCAACTGCCGTGACTGCCGAGGATATACGAAAGTAGTCGAAATTGTTCGAACTTGCTTGTCGTTCTGCGTTTTTGCCGACTGTAACTGACACTAGATAGTGGAGGTCGTAAATCGCCTACTCTCTATGTGCCTTCTTCAGCGGCGTGGATCCTTGCCTCCTCTTATTCTTCTTTGGCCCTACCGCTTTAGTAGCTATGCCACGATGACGTGAATATACCAAGATGTTCCTGTGCGTCTCGCAAGGAACGATTGACGTCCTCTTAAACGCCCTCGCTGGAGAGCACTAGCGAGTAGAGGTCGGCAGCTGTTAAAAACTGCTCAATAGACGCTGACCGGTGTATATACACCGCGAGCACTTAAGGACACTGAGCGGTTCCTTTGCGTTGCGCAAAGAACGACTAGTGTCTTCTTAAAACGGTCTCGCGGGAGAGCACGAGCCGTCAGGAGCGGATTCCTTGCGAGTTCCAGAGAACACTGTGAAATTCCTTTGCCTTTTGCAAGGAATTACCAATGCCTCTTTAAGCGTTCCCGCGGGTAAGGGGCTTCGAGAAATTAATCGTGGTCTCTGATCCGTCAATGCGGAGTCCTCCAATTCCTCTAAGCCTATCGCTTAGGAGAAAGATTGACGCAATATTCTCGTAAGGTGTGGAGCTCGACTCGAGTTACCACTGATTTTTAGTGAACTTCTTTGGATCTTTGTTAGTGCTGCGGATAGCCCGTCGTCACATCACACGAGTTCAAAGAAATCTTCATTCTAGTAATCAACACCTTGTTACAAGGTTGAGGAGAGATTTCGATCTCGTTGTCGATCGCTCGATTGCCAGAAACAGACTGAACGCGATCGGTAGCTTGGCTGGCACGTTCGCGTTCATGTTGCAAATTGCCGTCAGGCGGCGTTTTCAACTTGAAATAACGTCTTCTGTTTCTCTCCTCTGTTGTTTCTCTTTCTCTCTGGTGCGACCTATGGATAGATGCGCTAGGTAATTTTGATTCGAAATCGTAACCGGCGCATCCCGAGGTCGCTGGTTTATTATTTTGTACCCTGCTCAACGTTACTCGTACATGAAACAATAACCGACGCAGTGATTGCCTTAACGGTTAGAATTTAAACAGATTGAAATTGCAAACGGATTTAATAACTACTATCGCATCTTGTGATCGTTAAGGTAACCTATTTATTTACTTATTGATTCTAATTTTTATTTATCTATTTTAATTTACGACCGCCACTGGCGAAGCGCATGCCTTTTAAACGATTGACCAGGCACATCATGCTACTGCATGTGAATTATCAACCTAACCATGCCTAGACGAGCCATATGGCGAAAGAAATTTTATAAATCCTCACGGTCATACAGGCAAAAGAGTTTTACATATTTTACATATTGTCTGCGCCAAAAGGCCAAAACAAAAATTTAAAATTGTTTGGAGTCTACGTAAATTAATATTTGCGTTCGGATTCCCGGAATCCAAACAGCTCGGAAAGAGGAAGAGGTTAAGAATAGTACACAATATTCTTATTTTCGCCGCTCGGGCAACGAGCGGCCGTATATTGTTACAGTCAATAGAGCAGGAGAGAGAAAAAAAGGGAGACCGAAAAACGCCTCGGCTGTGGTGGCTCGACGCTCGGCTCCGTCCATTCTCCCGGCGGCCTCCTCGACGGCTCTGGAACAAAAGCGCTCGCTACAGCTCTGACGTCACGGGCTCCGTGTACGATCAGCTGGCCGAATTACGTCACGCACGATTGCCGTCGGCTCGTGGTGACAACTGCTTTTTGCCTGTGCGGCGAAGTGGACTGTATTTTTTAGACGAGAACGACAAACCAGAAGGAGTCTACTCTACGTCCTCAGGTAATACCGGAATCGGCATCAAAGGGTGGATGTTGTAAGGCTCCTCCCTTGGTGCACCCGATTCGGCCTTGAACTCCCTCACCTACACAACCTCAATGGGTGCTGACGCCCGGTGTGAATGCACCGTGAGCGCGTGAGCAGACAAGAGGATCCTGCAGACCGCTTGGATCCTCTCCTGTCTTTGGAAACGGTCTCACGGGAGAGCACGGCTAGTCCAGCGGCAGATGAGGGCGACGAAAATGGTAGGCGACTGACGCTGTGAATCAGTGAGCAGCCAAGAACTATGTCCTCCTATCTTGTACCTGATTCACAGAGCACCCTTCCCTGCAATCGACGATAGGGCCGAGAAGCAGGACGCTAAAGCCTGGTTTCTTGGTGGAAGCAAGGCTGGAAAACCCTAAAATTGCTTCTAAAAAAGACAGTGGAGCGCGACGGGTGTCGACCCACGTTGGCCACGTGGAGACTCCGGTTACTCGCGTTACTCTTATTCTGTAGAATGCTTCTCGTTCCGCGACACGACTTGGATCGCCGAAGTCGCTCGCTCGAGGTCCTGTGATACACTGTGCTGTTCGTCGGGGGAAGCCGACGAACGCGCATTTTCGTTAATTTCAGCGCCCATAAGAGGCGCTGACGGGTCTCATATTCTTTTCTCTTTCCCTTTCCTGTTTCTCTCTGTTTTTCAATCTAGCCGCGGCACGTGCGACCTAGCCCATCACCTATTTTGTTTTCCAATGACTCACGCAACGGACGGTGCGTGGCAAGTACATTGAAAAACAGGCGAGAATAGGTTGTCTTCAGCAACTGTTATTTGCGACGCCTACCTGTGCACGGTGACATCGCAAACGGGAACAACCGACAAAAACTAACAGCGAATTTCGCGGTGCTCAACCGTTCCGTTTTTAAACAAAAATAAATAAGGTCATGCTATTGACGCGACCCAATAGGTACAATACTAATAAGACAAAGCAGCTACCAGCCGATATAATAACAAGCCCGTCCCGGCCTTTTACACAGGACGGTGCGAGTCCCACTGGACTTTTGTATGGAAGCGGGCGTGGGACGGATCCTTCGTATGTAGGCGCCTCCTTATGGTTTTTCCTAGACACACACATCGGTGTGTGACCAAGTTCGCCTCCCGAAAGGGTCCCTGTTCCTAACGTTTCCAAACCTGTAGGCAGATCCAATGGCAGTGGAGGGATCTTTATAGGGATAGCTGTTATTGAATATTTATTGTTATTACCCCACGAGGAGGTTTTATCCTCGGAAGTCTACCGTCCTTCCTTATGAAGGACGGTACAGATACTAGCCAGTGCATCGTCATCTAATTAGTGAGGCGCATGAATGAATTAACGAGATTCCCTCTGTCCCTGTCTATTAGACGCGTTCATATCGCTCTGCAAATAACAAGGAACTTTGATTGATTAAAAGTGATTAATATTAGTGAAAATAGGTATCAGTTTGTAGCTGTGGAAAAATCTTCTGAGTGTTTGTGTTATTTTGTAGCGTATTGAAGAGTGTGGCATAGAATTGTTAAATATTGATGTTCGTGTTGACGCTGTCACTTCGTTCTGACCGGAGGTTTTAGTGTAGCGAAAACAAAAGTTTTGTGTTAAGTGCATTACCTTCGTCTGTGTAGAATAATTTTGTGATCATTTTTATTTCTAGTTCGCCCAAACCGATGCCATGTATCGTAAGATATTAGTTTACAAAGTTTTTCAAAGTTTTCTCGCTGTAAAGTGGGCCATCTTATTTCCACTTCCACTCCGGCGCGTCGCTCCGCTGCGCAGTCCTCGCTGCGAGCGCATCGCCTTCGCCAGTGCCGCACCAAGAGGGTGCAGTGACCCACTTAGGTTCCCAGTGCCGTATCAAGCGTATTTTTCGCCCCGAAAATTGAAATTTTCCCTAATTTTCCAAGTTTTTCTTCTACATCTACGTGCCGCTTGTCTGTAAGAAGGAGAATTGATCTATACCGCTCATCGGTTTAGGAAGAGGCAAACATGGACGATTCAATAGAATACTTCGATAGGAAGAAATGTACCTTGAAGCCAATAAAAAGAGGGCTAAGAACAAATTATCATCAGTAGTCCCGGAAAGGAGAACCAATAGTGGCGTAATGGCTGAAAGTGAGAGAGAAATTAAATTGATGAAAGAATTTGAAGCAAAATGCGAAAATTTAGACCTTGAGAACATAGATGAGGATGACATTTTTGAAATTAAGAAAAAGATCCCTGCTATGGTGATGTTGATTCTTCACCTGTCTGAGCAAAATGAGGATTTGAGACGCAGACAAGATGATCCGAACCATATAGAGAATAAACTTAGGAAATTAGAAGAAGCAATTCAATGTGCCACAACAGCATAAACAAATTAAAGTCCGAATCAAAGAAACCAGCCACCTATGCGGATAAGCTAAAAGCGCCTGAAGAAGCCAAACTTGATTCCTGCGCAGGCAAACCCTTGCGACACGTAGCAACAATTTATTCACTCACCAGGAGCGAGATACATAGCGGTGAAGTAACGAAAACCGTATTAAGGCGTAATATTACGCTTGAAAAAGAAGAACTAAAAACCCGTGGAGTTAGAAAAATCGCCAACAATGGAATGCTTGTTGAGACCAAAACAAAGGATAAGCTGGAACGCGTAATAAACAACGAGAAATTACAAACAGGTGGATTAGTTACGGGACAACCGATCAAAATGAAGCCGCAACACATAATTTACGAAGTCCCTGCCGAGGCAAATGACAAGGAGTTCTTCTCGGCACTGCGGCAACAAAATCTCGAGGGCATATCAAAAACTAAATTCCAGGAAGTGGTAAAGATGACGCACAAAATAGCATACAGGATCTCAGAAAAAATCAATGTTATTATTGAGATATCTCCATGCATCAGAGAAGTATTACTAAGGTAAGACAGGGTTTGCATTGGCTGGCACGCCCTCAGGATTCGGGACTATCTCACGGTAAGTAGGTGTGATAAATGCCAATCCTTTGGACATGTATCTTAGCACAGTAGAGCTGTCAAAGGAACCTGCGGACACTGTGGCGGTGATTGGCATGCGTTTAAAAACTGTCCGAAAAAGAATAGTAACCAGAGCTGCAATAACTGCAAAAGAACGGGAAAGCCGTGTAACTATTCCGCGAGGTCACCAGACTGCCCGGCCTATAAATTCGCGTTGACAAATCACATTTCAAAAATAGGTTATGGAAAATAAGCATTCGAAAAGCAGATCAATGGAAAAAATCAAAATAGCACAGATTAACGCGCAGAACTCCAAAACTGTAGCAAATAAACTGAGACAAATAACACACGAGCAACAAATAGATATCCTAGCCATCCAAGAACCATACACACATAAAAACATGGTCACACAGCTTGGAATAAACACAAAGATTATAACAGACGTAAAAATAATATTCAAAATTGGGACTAACGAAAGAATCAAAACTGCAATAGCCATTTTTAACAAGGACTCTGACATATTAAAAATAGAACAGTGTAGTAGCACTCACATAACATGTACAGAAATTATGTTTGGGAAAATAAAATTTTATGTTATTTATCCGTATCTCCAGCACGTAGACAAAATAATCAACAGCCTGCAAAGACAAGAAATAATACTCTCTATGGATTCAAATGCAAGAGCTATCACATGGTTCAGTAAACACCCAAACTCTAATATATAAATACCGTTGGTAAGAACCCGCAGGAACATCCCGTCGTTGCCAGCATTCATCGCGCTCGTAAACACCATTGCAATACCCTATCTCAGAGTCCTACGAGGAAGAGTGTTTAACATATCCCAAATCGCTGATTGGCATCGTTGATATTATTGAAATAATTGTTTATCATATTTAATGATTATTAACTATACTTTGTTATTCTCGGTTTTACATCTTTCCTGCATATGCAACACTTATTGCCGAACTACGATCACTGCTCATTTGTTTTATAATATAGTTCCACTTTGGCGCTCTGACGAAACAACGGGCACCAGCCGACTCACGATATATGTGGCGTGCCAATTTTAAACTTTTAGTATTCCATCATGATGCCGAAGAATACTTTAATTATAACACTCCTCCTTGAATTTTCACCATCATTTTACAATATTTTTCCCTTATATTACCTTATCTATTTACTTAATAGTGTACTATAGCTCTTCAATTAATGCATACTTATTCATCTATTTATTTGCTAACATTTCATTTAAAATTTCATTCAAGTTACAACTAGTCCTCAATTTCTTATTATATCAGATTTAGTGCGTCTTGAATTTTTGAAAATTTCATTTTGTCTAAGTTTGTAGAAATCACTTCACACATTAATATTTACGATGTATTTATTTCTCTTTATAATGTCTTCTTCCGTTGCCGACTCTACGACGACTGACGAAAAACAAAAGCAGGCATTATAAATTTGCCAGCCACAGGATGGCGACACCTATCGACATAATACAAATGCATTACACAACACCTTTCCATGCATTTGTACCTATACCGGTGTTCTCTTTCTCAATACTTCCTAGACTATAGATCACATTTTTCTATAACTCACATTTTTATCTATTACATCTTCTGGTTTTAACTTCAAATTCGTTTCCATTGGTGTTTCATATAACTTTGCATTTTCAACCATGTTTTCTTGTTATAGCCTCTATATAATGCTTCTGACTTAAAGCTAATAAATTTTTGTCCCGATATTCATACATAATTTCTATACCAATATAACTATTAACTGCTCCTACATATTTCATTTTGAACCTATTAGCTAATTGAATTTTAACATTTGAAATCTTATTCTAATCTCTACTACATATTAACCCTAGAACTCCTGAGCCTCGATCTGTTACGCGAAATCCTAAGGGGGGGGCTCCTCGAACCCATACTTCTTTTCATACATTTATCCTGGAAAAAGTTGTATTTTGGAAAATTTTTTGCAATGTTAGGACATGCTATAGCTTGTAAACAAGACAACATATGTTGTTGCGTTCAATTTGTACTGATTTATGTATATTTATAGAATTAAAAACTATTATAAAATAGTATAGTATCGTGCAGCTAGTTTGAACTTGATTCTTCTGATAATCATGAATGGCAGAGAATAGTATTAAATGAACGTTTTATGCGAACATGGTTTTTGCAATTGTAACAACTTTGCATTGATTTTGATAAACTATTATTGTTTAAAAAACTTTAAACTCGACTAAGGGTATATTATAAAAATAAATATAGGCCCTAGTCTTCGAATCGCCAGAAGAGGGAGAGTGGTATCGACAAAGGTTATGAACTGTCAACGCTGAGGTATATTTATATTGGTGTTCGATACGGAACACCGTTTATTTAAATTATACAAATTAGAAAACAATAGGAATGCTCCAGAGAGAGAAGGTTGAGCCTGCTCCTTCGCCCGATTTGTTGTGCCTGGCCTTGGCTATTGCGGTCCGGCTTGTCGGGGATGGTCAGGGTCTTCACCTGCGAACAATTGTGGACTGTATTAAATTAAGAAAGTAAATATTATTATTGTCAGGTCCGAATCGTCGGCTTATTGCACGGCGTTAATCCGTGTCGCGACGATTTCTTGCGGCGGCAGTTAATCCTGTTAAGAGATTAGTGTTGAGCATCGCAATGCTCAACACATATAGATCAGACGCGTCGGTGTGTTTAGACCACGTCTTGGTAAACACCAAGGATCTACTCTCTCATGTGTGTATTCGACTTGTCTACTACATAGACGATTCTATCGTAATACACACAACGTCTTCTTTCCGTTCGTTTCCCTTGCGTGTGTGTTGTAAGTACACACGCAATGCGTAGTCCCTGTATAGGCCAGGTACATGGACCTGCAGAAACTGCAGAGCGCCTCCAGTATAACATTCGCAGAGCGGCCGGGGCTACTCTGCATTGTTTCTACAGTATGGGTGCATGCCCCACCGGGGCTACACTGCGACAGGCGTAGCTCAGTAGCATCTTAGCCATTGCAGTTTAGAAGAAACGAGCGTAGCTCAATCGTGCACAGATTGAGCGTATTCTATGGCTTTTACAAGATTCCCGTGCGTGAACGGGCGTCCCCAGATTCACTTGAATGCAACGAGAATAGGAAGTAGTATCCTCCCCTAGAATACACCTGCTGATGGTAGGCAGGTTTTAAAGAAAGACGTACCCTATTCTGTGGACGTGCATCCCTTTAATGCTTCACAGGGTCGGACAGCAGGGATACACGTGACAGCGATAGGTGATTATTGCCGTCTTTGTCGAGTTCCGAAAGTCGGAGATCATCGACTGTTCTTTCCTCGTGTCCAGAGGAATCCAGGTGTGATTTTTGTCGGTGAACCAGATGCAACTCATGTTTGTTCACCGACATCACGGAGCTACAGGATGCAAAATGCTTGAATCTAGAATTGGAGAAAGCCACGTCCAATTCTAGAGTCTCCCGTACGTTGACCGATGTACGTAACCACGAATGTCGCGACGTTCCCGTGCCTTTATTCACGACAAACTTCTACTCCGTGATTATTTCCGTTTAAGACTAAAATATCCTTTTCTGCTCGAGGCGAAATTTTGAAACGGAATGCGACTTCGTTTGCGTGCACTCGGTATTTAATACCACGCAGACGAAGTATTTCTTTCTCTCTCACTCGCATATAAACGCCCTTTCTCAAAACGTTAGTTAAAATTTCAAATTTGACGAGCTACGGACGTTAAGGATTCGTTAAACATCTTTTTTCTACCTTGCGGCTCGATTTCCTCGAGCAACAAATGCCAAGGCCGCGTCGATGTTTACTGAATCTGCCGTTAAACATTGCTCGATTACCGTTGCGTTTAAGAATGTACAATTCAGAGGTCGCGAATCCAGGGGCGTCGCTATGCGCGATATCGCCCGAACCTCTTTCCGAAATGTACTTTTTTTAACAATTATATTTTATGTATCTGCTTTTATCCTCCAATATACACTCATAACATCTTCCCTTTTTTATCGGTTCTGTAGCTTTAGATATTTTAGTTCGTAGTGTCTTACCAGTTAAAGTTCCAAATTAGTTACACAGTTTCATTCTTCGTTCTGCAATTTTTATTCTTTGGAGAAAAGGAGAGCGTGAGGGTCCACTTCGCGTGATCGCCACTGCGCCGTACCGTACCGTCATCACGGCGCGTAGTGCTATATTTCTCTTATACTTACTAATTTTTTACACATAGCAACGGGAACTTTTTAATATCAAACTTAACTGTGTATACAACAATAAGTAATTTGAAGAAAATTTTTTGTGGAAGGGAAATGATTCTAATTTAAAGTTTTCCAATTTGTGGGTTCGAGGAACCCCCGCCGCCCTTAGGAGTTCTAGGGTTAATAAATCATTAACAAAAAGCAAAACAAAAATTTGTTCATTATTTTCAACCTTGAAATAAGAGCAGTAATTAATTATATATATATATATATGTGTCAAAATAGACGTACCATGCCCTTGGACTCTCTTATAGGCCATATAATGACCTAAACTGTCGATAAACTTTACCTTTCTTGTTATTAAATCCTAACGGTTGCTTAACATAAGCTTCCAATTTTATCTGTCCAATCAAAAATGCTGTATCTACGTCTTTATTCCTTCATTCATTCCTTCTATTGCAACACCTTCTTGACAACAGTACGATAACCACAGTTTTAAAGTTTGCATTTTAAACACCGGAGCATACGTGTCCAAACGTATTCAAACTACACTACGCTACCATGTAGAAATCACTTCACACATTAATATTTACGATACATTTATTTCCCTTCATGATGTCTTCTCCCGTGGCAGACTCTCCGACGACTGACCAAAAACAAAAGCAAGCATTATAAATTTGCCAGCCACAGGATGGCGTCACCCATCGATATAATATAAGTGCATTACACAACAAAGCTTTTCGATAGTATATCAGCTACATTTGAATCAGTACCTATTTTTACAATATCAATTACTCCATTCTCATAGTTTTCATTAACATAGTGATATCGTACTTCCATGTGCTTTGCGGTTTTGGTATAATTACCGAACATGGCTATCGCTATTGCACCAGAGTTATATTCGTATATTTTTATCGGTTTATCCAACTTTAAATTATATGTTTCATTGAGCAAATTTTTCATAAATAAAACTTATGTCACTACTTCTGACGTAGCAGTGTATTCCGTACATGTGTATAGATACATAAATTAATCTTGAATTGCTTGGTAGACAATATTAGGTACATTTATCTCAGATCCTGACTTTCACGCATTTTGTATTTCCTGAATCGTACTTAAAAATTTATACGTTTCAAAGTTCTACGCTATTTTGCATAAAAGACAAATAATGATTCTTTAACTGAGACAAATTAAAGGTAAAATGTCAACTACACTTTAATTTACAAAGATCTATCTTTTGCAATGTAATACTTGGCATACATATTCATATCGTATAACTTGAGTAAACTCAAAGCTTTAAATTTCAGTATTTTGCAAAACCAAGTCTACTTCATGGTTATAAAGCTTAAATATATAACCACTAAGTTGGAATCACTTTTTAACACTGGTAGCATAAAACACATTAAACAAATTCTTTAAATATTATAGAAGGTAGAAATTACACTCTTAACACTTTGTACCATGGTTTTGACCAACATTTTTTGGTTACTTTATGATTGAAAAAATCTTCGCTGCATTACAATTTAGGGAGCCCAGCCCACTTATGAATATTAACAGATACTTATTATAAGCGTAAAAGAAAATATTGCACAATAACATTATTAAATTTCGTTTAAGATCACAAATCTGATCACTAATCATTAAATGTAGTTGATAATTTTAAACATTTCAAAACAAGTAATAAAAATATTTTATTTATACCTCTTATTGCTTATCTGTTTAATATATCAACCATTATTTATAAATCTCACTAATTACTTACCCTTATTAATTCAAAACGTCAATATGATTTCAGGAATGCTTTTTGGTAATTATTTAAAACGTAGAATTCTCTTCCCTATTACAGTATATATGACAATTCAAAGAAGTTACTCTCGTCCTCAGACGATCAACTCCAAACAAAGATGTCTATGTCATCATTAGCCATCTAAACATAAACCATATGCAATTTTATTTAAGGAATATTTATAATTATAAATGCAAAATTTATATATATAGGAGTTAGAAATGTGTATAATACAAATATGTACATCAAATATAAGGATCCTAAAAAATCGTACCAATTCATGTAAGATTATACAACGAAATTTAAAACATGAAAAATTCTTATTTTGTAGGAATCTTAAAATTAGCGGAATGCAGAAGGGCCAAGGATATGTAAAGCTACAATGTAAAGAAAAACGTCCGTGCAACACTATGTTTCGGCTGTGACTGACTGCAGGCACGGTTTTCGCAGGCGATCGTCATTTTGTCACGTTTATGATCCGCCACCTGTCCTATGCCTTCTACGCAGTCCCGTATCGCACCGAACGTATAAACCGAAACTTTTGTTTTATATATACGAACGTTCCAGTACGACATATTTAAATATTATTTCAACAGCTATGTTTATAAAAATATGACACAAAACCTTAATAAAACTAACCCAGCTTTTTATCATGAATATCCCATTCAATTGCTCCAACTTCTCCTATACCAATATTACTCATCATCGTCTGGCCCATTCAGTTCCCATTAATATAGTTTCATACATCGTGGTAATTCAAAAACAATTCAACTTATACATGACCTAAAGCTTTAACTTTATCGTATACATAATCCTAAAGACCATTTTCGGTTCTTCTTTAAATGTTTCCACCACCACACGAGCCACGTATACGTGAGCTCAACATTTCTGACGACTTCGGGATATTGAGAGAATAAACAAATGAGTCTTTCTCTCTCGCTTTGGAAGAGCGGAAATCCAACCTGTGTGGAAAGCAAGACTGGCGGCACCAGTCGTGCGGAATAACTGCCTATTCTCATTTTTCGAGATGCAAGATTTTCTTGTAATGAAAAAAGGTTCTACAAAATTTTTGTAGTTTAAATACAATTTTGAGATTTCCTGGTCACGTTCAGATTATTTTAAAAAGAGCATTT
This sequence comes from Tetrapedia diversipes, assembly GCA_033822845.1. NCBI lineage: Eukaryota > Metazoa > Arthropoda > Insecta > Hymenoptera > Apidae > Tetrapedia > Tetrapedia diversipes. Next base: position 8,725 of record JAOPTO010000113.1, on the reverse strand, counting down.
TTTGACTTTAAATTTCTGTGCTTTACATTTCATGATTTTAAATATTTTTTTCACAAAAACGTAAAACATAAATGTCAGAAATTTAAGTAATGTTAATAATTATTTTGAGCGATATTTCAACCTTAAATTAAAAATGGTGATAACATCGATATCGAAGTTATTGAAGATCATGGAGTTGTAATAAAAGAATAACCTCTTTTCAACATGTGTACAAATCTGCTCATAATCTTCTGTTTTCTTTGTTCTTGTTTTCTGTCTATTACATATAGAAAGTTATCTAGCTGAATTTTAAGTGGAATAGATCACATTACGTTTATACATTTTACCGTCTCATTTAGTACGTCTCACTGATCTTAATAATTTTTTAACATGTTGCTAAGGGCATAAATTTAAACAACTTTTTCCTGAACATATTACCACTACCGGTTTTGAGATGTCGAGGTATTTCCAAGAAATTTTTGCAACTTTTATCTTGAATTTTGGATATTTATACTGATCGATAATGTCACGGGGACAACAGTACAAAGAATCAAGGTAAGTAAGATACCAGTTGCACACACTATTATACTTCTTTAAGTAACCATTCAAGACGTAGTGTTAATGAAAACTAAATGTTACAAGGCATCGGGTTTATTACCATTAAAGCGACTGTTACCACAGGTCGTATCATCACGATAGCCGACTTTAGACGGTGGTGGAGAGTGACTCGAACGCGCTCGGCGGTCCCCTAGCGCTGCCGATGCGCTACTCGGCACGCAGGTTCGAACATGAGGTAGCGCAGGTAGAAAACCCACGATCTTATGCTGCGATAAGCTTGCTTCACATCCCCCTGCTTAGACTGGTTCTTTTCCCCGAAAATCGTATCACTCATTACACTGATCAACACGATTTTTGTTTTCTTATAAACACTACGTGATGGTTATAGGGCTAAGCTACCCAAACAAGAATCCGGAAGTAGAATTGCTCTATCACCCTCAGTTTTCAAAAAACACGAATTTTTGTAAAAAAAAAGTACATGTTGTGCAAAAATGAGGTATTGCGTCGAGACTAAAAACGTTAGACAGGTCTAACTAGGCTCAAAAGATAGAGGAAAGATTCCTGAATACGGGTGTGTGAACAGTTATAATTTTTTAAGCTTTTACTTAGTTGTAAATAACAGTCAAAGTTTAAAAAAGCGCAAAAATTCGTATTTTTCTGATATTTTCCCCGATCTTTTCACATATTTACGATTAGTTCGATGTCTAGCATAAAAATACTACATAGCATTGGATTCTGTAGAAGTAGAAACCATGCAATAGAAATGGTAAAGCGATTTCGAAGTCGAACAGTTCGAGAAAAGATTCGTCGACAACGCAGATACGACATTTTGCCGCCATGCGGCCCATCGCTCGCTTGTCTCCCGAGCCGCTGCTGCAGCAGTGCCGTAGCTACGCGTATGCAGTTGTCTCACCGAACAAATAGTACACTAGTTCAATTATTTTCTGTGCGTAATGTTAAATTTTTTTCTAAGATTCTACTAAATTCTGATAAATATTAATACATTCTTAATAGTAACTACCAAATTATGAGAATACTTTTTAATATACTTCGGTTAACAAAAATTTCAACAAAAATATTGGTTTGATTAAAAACATGTTCAGTTGTATCCGGGAATTTGAGATATATAGAGTTAAAAATTACCTGTAACAAGATGCCAACGAATCTAAAAATGTTTCCTGTTTGCTTGTCGCTTATGCTTTGCTTCTTTGTCATCCACTATGAGGTTCCAACAGTAATCCGCGAGCATTGTCTTAATGTTCTTTCCTTGATAACGTTTTTCCATCGTGGATATATCTTGATGGAGCCTCTCAACATGTTCATCACTTACAGCACCGAGATTTTCAGGGAAAAAATCTAAATGAGAGTCTAGAAAATGTATCTTTAACGACATATTGCAGCCGAATTCTTTACATTCTGCTATCAGGTCATTTATTATTGCAACATAGTTTTTCGACTTCTGTTTGCCGAGGAAACACTGGGTCGTTTTCTTGAATGCGAGCCACACCGCTTTTTCTAAATTATTTAATTTTTCTGTAAAATTTTCATCGTGCATTAACTGTTTAATTTGTGGCCCTATAAATATTCCTTCCTTTATTTTTGCATCTAATAATGACGGAAATTTTGTCTTCAAATATTCAAAGCCCGGTCCAGATTTGTTCATTGCTTTAACAAAGTTGTTCATAATTCCTTATTTTATGTTAAGCGGCGGTAAAAATACCTTTTTCGGATCGATTAAATTTGTCTGTTGTATATTTTTCTCTCCTGGTATTAATTGTTTTCTTGGTAGCCAATGTTTTTTAATATAATGCTGTTTCTTTGCTCGGCTATCCCATTCGCACAAAAAACAACAATATTTAGTATATCCTGTTTGCAATCCGAGTAGCAGTGCGATAACTTTTAAGTCTCCACAAACATGCCAATTATGTTTTGTTTAAAAAACTACAGACCTGAGAATTTTATATTAAAATTCCCAGTCTATGCTGAGCCTTTAGAGGAAGAGTGGAATCGACAAAGGGTCTATAAGGTCAACGCTGAAGTGTACTTTTTGTGGTTATGAAACCGTTTATTTTTTCTGGTACAAAGTTAGACGTTGCGATTTTTGTGGTGGGTCCCCTTGGTCCTGGTCTGTTCGGGGTTGACCTGGCCTCTGGTCTTTTCGGGGTTGACCTGGCCTCTGGTCTTCTGGCGGGCCTCTGTTCAGGTTTTTTCACCTGAGAACAATGTGGACTGTATTTTAGTTATTATTATTAGTTGACTGTTTTTTCTAAAGTCCGAGTCGTCTTATTACACGGCGATATACCATATCGCGACGACTCCCTTTGCCGATAATAAATCTCGTTAAGAGATTAAGTGTTGAGCATCGAAACGCTACAACACATATAGATCCGACGTGTCTGTGTGTTCCGACCACGTCTCGGTGGCGAGGATCTACTCTCTTATGTGTGTATTCGACTCGTCTATGAAATAGACGATTCTGTCGCAATACACACAACGTCTTCTTCCGTTCGTTCCCCTTGCGTGTGTGTTGTAAGGACACACGCAATGCGTAGTCCCATATTGGCTGGCCGCATGGACCTGCAGAAACTGCAGAGTGCCTCCAGTGTAGCAATCACATAGCCGCTGGGGCAGCTCTGCATTGTTTCTACATTATTGGTACATGCACCGCCGGGCCTACACTGCGACAGGCGTAGCTTTTGCATCATAGCCCTTGCAGCTGGAAAGGAACGACCGTTGCTTCGATCCACAGATCGAGCGTATTCTGTGACTTTTTCAAGACCCCCGTGCGTGAATTCCATCTTCACATGATGCACGGGAGCAGGAGAAATCCTCCACTAGAATACACCTGCTGTTCGTGGGCAGGATTTTAAGAAAGACGTACGCCATTCTGTGGGCGTGCATCCCCTAATGCTTCACAAAGGGTAAGGACAGCAGAGATGCACGGGACAGAATAGTTGATTATTACCGCCTTGGTCGAGCTCCGAAAATCGGAGATCATCGACTGTTCTTTCCTCTTTATCCAGAGGAATTCAGGTGCTTTTTGTCGGTGGGCCATAAGAAACTTATGTGTGCCCACCGACGTCACGGAGCTGCGGAATGCGAAACGCAAGAATCTACAATCGACGATTTCCGCGTCCAAGTTTAAAGCTCTTCCGCACGTTGGTCGATGCGCGTGTTTCCGCGTACAAAAGCGTATAAAATGAACCTACCGCACGACCACTTAACGGTAACCCCGTGACTCGAATCGATTCAAACAATTCCCGAATCCACGACGCAAAATGACGTTAAAGCTGTACGGGAATATCTGACCGATTCGCTGAAGTGTAAGAGTTTAAAACTTTAGACGCCTGAAACTTTTTCAAAAAGCTTGTTCTTCCGCTCGCGCACGGTTTATATACCTCGCGGAAGGAACTTTTTCCTCTCTCTCACTCATTTGGAAACGCCCTTTCTCGGATCGTTATTAGTAATTTCGATTAATCGGGCAACAGGCGTTAGATACCCTATAAACACCTTTTTCTCTTGTCCTTGCGGCTCGGTGTCCTCGAGCTATAATAGCCAAGGCCAAGGTGATGTTTACCGAATTTACCGTTAGAAATTACCCGGTTGTTATTACTCTTAATAACGATGAACTCAGAGGTCGCGAATCCAGGGGCGTCGCTATGTGCGATGTCGCCCGAACCTCGTTTCAAAACGTACTTTTTTTAACATGTTTTTTATATTGAATTTTGTTTAGAACTGTTTTTAGTGATTCGTATGATTCTTTCATTTTTCTTGAATATCCTATTGGAACAGAAGGCTATACGTTCCCAATGTTTAATAATACTGCTTTCAAACTACTTTTAGATGAATCGATGAATAGTCTCCATTCTTGTGGGTTATGCTTGAATCCCAAGATATTCAGTAAGCCATCTATATCATTGCATACACAAAGTTCTTCATATATACAAAAAAATTGACATATTTCATGCTGTCGAGTTCTGAAATGTGTGATGCATAGTGCTGGGTCGAGTAAATTCCACTGCTGTAATCGTGATCCTAAAAGCTCTGCATGTTTTTTTGATAAATTTAAATCCCGTACTAAATCATTTAAATCGGATTCTGTAATTAAATGGGGTTCTTTTGATGTAGATTCCTCAAAATATTCTCTATCTTTTACTTCGTTTTCTTCATGTTGATATCCTATTTCTTTAATTTGCACTTCTATAATATCCTGCGATGTCCTAGATTTCATTGATGGTGCTATCGGCACAGGTAAATCTTCACAATGTGCAATTGGGTGGATGGCAGATGGTACATAAGGATAATCGATTTTTTGTTTCCCTTTTTTATTGAAGCCGCTTATACTGCATGCACAAAAATAGCAATCTGTGGTATGATTAACTGGCTCTTGCCATATCATCGGAATTGCAAACGGCATACTTTTTCTATGTCCATTTTTCCAAGGCAGAAGTACAGTGGCACAGCGTGAGCAACAAACATGCGGGGCCCAATGCTTATCCTGATCACCAATTTTGCATTTAAAATATTGTTCATAAGCACATTCAATTGAAGCTGTTATATTTCGTCGTGCTGACTTTAAAATGATCTCCCCACAGACATAACAAAAAGAGTTTGGATCATTTATACGCTTTCCCGACATATTCAATTATGTAATACTATATATAATAAACTAATTTATACACAACACTATGTTATGAAACTATGTTATAACTTATATAAACACTATTTTGCAAATATATATACACGTAAACTTAACACTCTAAAATATAAAACATGTACACTACAAACTATATAATATAAACTGTATTATTCGTAGCACACGATTCGTCTTATGCAGAGCAAAATTTTGAATTACTTCACGCGACTGACTCCAATGATTTCAAAGATAGAACTGAGCTCGAAACGAACACGGCATATAGAAACCAAACGCAAAACTTAAGAATCTAGTGGACAATAAACAAGCATGTTAGCAACAGCGCATTTTGGGCGGTCGCTGAAAGTGCCTATACCGTAATTTAGGCTAGTGAACGGTTTATGACTGGGAATCCGGTGTGTCTGGTGAGAAAGCATGTTACAAAGTATGAATGCAACCCCAAGATGCCACTTAACGACTGGCGCCCCGAAGACGTGCAGCCATTGGACGCTAAGGGATGTGTCGTTTATATTAGTTGTGAGAAAGCCTAAACATAGCGGGAAACCTGACGTTGCGTCGAAAAAAAGAAAGGACCTCTGTCCTGTAGGATCTCGCCACGGAATCGGCAAGGCTATGTAGTCTTCTGGAAAGCGGACTGTGATGAACCCCACGCCACTTACCCCAGAATCGCGAATAGGAAAAGACGAACCTTTCATCATAATTTCTTAACGCTACTCTAACAAGCAAAGTATAAGCGACAAGCAAACAGGAAACCTTTTTAGACTCGTTGGCATCGGAAATATTATTGGTAATTTTTAACTCTATATACCTCAAATTCTTTTACAAATGAACATGTTTTTAATCAAACCAATATTTTTGTTGAAATTTTTGTTAACCGAAGTATATTAAAAAGTATTCTCATAATTTGGTAGTTACTATTAAGAATGTATTAATATTTATCAGAATTTAGTAGAATCTTAGAAAAAAATTTAACATTACGCACAGAAAATAATTGAACTAGTGTACTATTTGTTCGGTGAGACAACTGCATACGCGTAGCTACGGCACTGCTGCAGCAGCGGCTCGGGAGACAAGCGAGCGATGGGCCGCATGGCGGCAATATGTCGTATCTGCGTTGTCGACGAATCTTTCCTCGAACTGTTCGACTTCGAAACCGCTTTACCATTTCTGTTGCATGGCTTCTACTTCAGAAAAGTCTACAGAATCCGATGCTATGTAGTATTTTTATGCTAGACATCGAACTATTCGTAAATATGTGAAAAGATCGGGGAAAATATCAGAAAAATACGAATTTTTGCGCTTTTTTAAACTTTGACTGTTATTTACAACTAAGTAAAAGCTTAAAAAATTATAACTGTTCATACACGCGTATTCAAGAATCTTTCCTCTATCTTTTGAGCATAGTTAGATCTGTCTAACGTTTTTAGTTTCGACGCGATACCTCATTTTTGCACAACATGTACTTTTTTTTACAAAAATTCGTGTTTTTTGAAAACTGAGGGTGATAGAGCAATTCTACTTCCGGATTCTTGTTTGGGTAGTTTAGCCCTACAACTATCACCAAATACATTTGCAAAACAGAAAAAAAGTTTAAATTTGTTCCACAGTGTTATTGATGCTGTAGGTGATTGCTGGTGCTTGTTCACCTCGGTTGGAACTGGTGTCCTGAATGTAACTCGTTTTGCTTCTGATTTTCGTTGCAGCATATTTTGATACAAAGTTGCTTGGATAGGCAGCTGAAACCACCAATTTTGTATAGCGTATAGATTGTAATCTGTCCAAGCAATGTCCAACCTAACTATATTAGTATGCTATACGCTATTTCTTTAGTTCATTTGATTCGTTGTGAGTTTTTAATATTATCAATTTGTGTATTCAATAAATCGAGGATAATATTGTAATTGTTGAAATTTGGGACAATTCATGGTATGGTTGGCAAAATGTTATGTACTAATTAAATGTCGGAGTTTTAAGATTTTAGTTGCATTATATGATGAGATCTATGTTTAAATTCAAGCCGTTAGAATATTAACCGCGTAGTTCGTCGGTCATTGCTCCGATTACCTTGCCACCGAGGAACGGTGAGCAAGGCAAAAAAGGAGAAAAAATAATAATATATCAGCGACCTCGGGATGCGTCGGTTATGATTTCAAATCCAAATTGCCACGCGCATCTATCGACGAGGTCGCGTAAGAGAGAAAGAGAGACCACAGAGAAGAGAAATAGAAGACGCTATCACGTTGACAACGCCGCCTTACGGCAATTGTCGACACGAACGCGACCGTGCCAGTCAAGCGGCCGATCGCGTTCAGTCTGTTTCTGGCAACCGAGCGAGTGACAACGAGGTCGAAGTCTCTCCTCACCCTAGTATATCAGGGTATAATTTGCATCAAGCTTTCTTTGCACTCGTGTGGTGTGTCGACGGGCTACCCGCAGCACCACCAAAGAGCCCAAAGAAACCTGTTAAATAATTGGTATCTCGAGTCGAGTTCCAAATCTTACGAGAAGATTGAGTCTAATCTGTCTCGTAAGTGAATCGCTTAGAGGAATCGGAGGACTCCTAATTTAAGGATAAAAGTCCACGATTAATTCCTCGAAGCCCCTTGCCCGCGAGAACGCTCAAAGAGGCATTCGTCATTCCTTGCTATCGACAAGGGATTTGTACAGTGTTCTCCAGAACTCGCGGAGAATCCGCTCCTGACGGCTCGTGCTCTCCCGCGACACCGTTATTAAAAGACACTGACTACTCCTTGCGCAACGCAACGGAGCTCAGCGTTCTTAAGTGATCGCGGTGTATACACACCGGTCAGCCTCTATTAAGCAGTGAAAAAGCTGCCGGTCTCTACTCGCTGGTGCTCCCCAACGAGGGCGTTTAAGAAGACACCAACGTTCCGTGCGAGTCGCATAGGAACCTCTTGGTCGATTCACGTCTGAGTGGCATAGTAACTCAAGCGGTAGAGTCATAGAGGAATAAGAGGACGCAAGGGTCCACGCCGCTGTAAAAAGCGCATAGAGAGTAGGCGCATTACGACCGCTCTCTCTAGTGCCATACTATCGGCAAAACCACAGGACGACAAGCACGTTCGACTAATTTCGACTGCTTTCGTCCATCCTCGGCAGACACGTTAGTTGACGTTTTCTGTCGAGTAAATACAGTCCACACCGCTCCCTGCGAACGCAGAAGAGCCGCCCATCCCACCGAATCGGCACACCGATCGGCTGAGTGGGGAAATTCGGCGTAAGTGCGTAAACACACTTACAGCCACTAATTCACGGTTTCATTTGTGAATTGCAGGAGGCCGAGACAATCTCCGGCCCCGGCGAACAAGAGAAGGAGGAGGGGCTAAATCCCTGACGACTCCGGGGCTGTACCCCCTCCACGGGATTTAACAAATAAATGATTTTATTTTCCCCGAAATTACTGTTTGGTTTATTTAAAAGATACCTTTCCCTCATTCCGGCCGACCTAAGCTAGAAATTAATATAACATATTAATTTCTTGGCAAAGTTTAAAATTAAACTAGTTTTTAAACA
>JAOPTO010000112.1:668687-737622 GCA_033822845.1 Tetrapedia diversipes | reverse complement strand
TAAATATATTTTTATTGATATAATAATTGGAAAAACTTAAAATATGTTGTTGTGTAACACTTAAAGTATCGTACGATCCGGAGAATGGCAAGTCTGCACAGAAAGATATGCGTCCGAACACCAGTTTACCTAAGTATAACATGCATACTTTCCGGCGCAGTGGTCCGTTCAGTGGCGCTACTTCGGCGGCACGCGGGCCCGTACAGCGGTGACGCTCCTACGGAAGACACTGCCGTAGCGAAAGGGTTAAATCAACAAATTGAACCAGAACCCGGAACGTGATCTCGTAAACGCGTAACATATCGTTCCCGTACCTTAACGTGTCTGTTCTCATTAATTGAATATATTTCGTCGGAGAAAGTGGTGGAGGAGGTTCATTAATTCCCGATTTACCAAATCTGAATTGTCGATATACAGAGCGGTCCCGTTACTAATTACTGAAATAACTTTCTAGAGACCGCTCGCGTATTCCCATTTGCCTTTTCGCGTAACCACGAGGTTCGCATACGCTTTGTATTTATCGCGTGGAACGCACGCAGGTATTCGTTCCTCGGTATCTAATACAGGTCATAGGTGTACCGTAGGGGAATCTCTATGCAGCACGTTTCATTCCTCGTCGCACACATTTCGAGTTTCGCGCGCGACTGTCTAGCGTTCTAAGCAGCAATTAATAATATATTCGCGACGAAATCCGTGTGCAATTTAACTCTTCAAGGTCGGAGTTTGATCGTCTCTGAAGTATTAGACATATGTGTGTGGTGCCTACAGGCAGCGCCAATTATAAATTCAAAAATCATGCAGGGTGTCCGGACAAAGGTGGGAGAAAATTGAAGGGGCGACTCTATGCAACATTCTAAGACGAAAATGAAGAGTAACAACCTTGCGTTTAATGCTTTGTTTATTAGTTATAAGCAACTAAAAAGATGGGCTGTTTTACGCCTGAGGGCAGGCAAACGCAAAATTGGTACTCTTGATTTTCATCTTAGAACGTTGCATAGAATTACCCCTTCAATTTTCTTATACCTTCATCCGAACATCCTGTATATATCCCTTATAAATTAAGTAGTAATATATTCGCTATAAATCAAGTAAACTCCATAATTAGTGTTAAGCTAAGGAAACTAGGTTTAAGAATGTACCTAGGTGCAATAAACCTATAATGCCTTAGACACAGTGATAGGACGGGACAGATCAAAATTCGTATACAGGCGTCCCTCGACTTTAGTACACAATTGGTTCCTGAAAGTGTGTGCGAATGTTAAATGTTCGAAAGTAGAGAGATGCAAAAAAATATAATCCAAAAACTGTGTTTCAAAGTATTAATCGGAACATCATTGTAGTCTGATGGCTAAAGTCTGATGTTCTCTGAGAGGGGGTAGTCCAGCAGCCTGGACGACTCACGATGTCCCTTCAGAGGGAATATTCGACCACAAAGGCTTAAAATAATGAATTTTTAAAAATGTGCAGTAGTCAAGGGGTGCCTGTATATAGAAATCGGGACGGACTCGAGCTCTTGCGAGAAAGGTAGTCGCTAGATCCCTCCTAATGGCGAGAGCAGGAAGGTCGCCACGTACTATTGAAAAATTGTAAAAAACATTATTTAATCGTTATACTGTGGGTCGTATACACCCCACGCGTCCTGAACGAAAAGTTTTCAAAAAACGTAACGTGTTAATGGAGTACCTTCGATTTGTCCATGATACTTTATGGGTCTTGGGAATTTTTTATCGCGATAGATTGTCGTACATTATCCTACAGTGATCCATGATATGTTTAATCGATATGTTTGTGATAATGTTTCTCTGACTGAATAGTTACTCGCATTCATGTATTTTTAGTCGAGTTTTCAATATTATATACTGTTTGCATATCATCCTGTTCATTTTGATATGTGCGCTATGATTAATTAACCATTTTACTGCGTAATATTAATTTTCCATAAGGATCTAGCGCTGGAGACATCAAATGCTAAACCTGATCAACACATATGTTGTTAGACAACAAAGGTACGTGCAGTTAATTTGTATGATCATTGTATGTGTATCATGTTATAAAGATGTCCATGTTTCGCGAAAGAATCATGTGAATGACGTTGAAAAATTATTTACTGACCCTGAATGAAGATATACGCTACTTGGATTCGTTTAAGTAGTACAGTCAATGCAGTACGCGGCAGATGTCCTAAGTAGTATACCCGACGCGTGACGGGGGTAGGTTCTCTAAGTAGTATACTCGACGCCAGATGCGAATGGTCCTCCAAGTAGTATAGTCAAGCGGCACGCCACAAGTTTTCTAAGTAGTGTAGTCGCCGCATGGCGCACCATGTCTGTGCGTAACGTCTTAATCTACTGCAAATATTCGTATTACGAATATAACGATGCTACTTCTTAATTCCTTGCTTAATTCTTATGAAATAAAATTGTTGTTTTGATACAAATCACAGACAATGTATCTTTGTATCTTCTAAACTTTCAGATACAGTTCAAACACAAAAAAATATTATTACTGCAAGTCATAATTATATATTAAATAGTTCAGATCGTATTACTTCAAGCTATGGTTACTCAACATTTTTTATAATGCAACAGCAAATTTTATGCTAATTAATATTTGCATGATAAATAGAGGCCGAAACAGAGCTTATACGTGAAATTGCTTATTTGTAAACTTATGTCAATCGGGAATTTCTTTAAGGGGCCATTTTACTGTGACGGATTGAAAAAATCGAATTTTTTTTACATTTTCTTAAACTTTAACATGTTAAAAACTTATTCCCAAACGGATTTAACAGAATTCAAAACATTAACGATGTTATGTGCCTTCATACGAAGCGCCGTTCTGCCGCTCGCAGCTAGCTGAGCGGTCGGCTTATCCCGGCAAGCCCGGAATTCTATTATAGATTTGAATCCTTACGATAATATGATAGTGAAGAAGCTTGAATGTGTTCTACACGTGAAGAAAAGGTTTGGAACTTGATTGAGAAGTGTGAAGAAAAAGAATAAAGGTATAGGAGGAAAAGGATCCGGGAAGCTAGCCGATATCAACGATTTGACCACATATTATGGATTAGCCATTTTACGAAACACCGATTCGGTTGAAAATATGAAGAACTTTGTATGGGAATCGTAATTGGCCCAATAACCAAAACTTTCGTTGATAATCGCGATAACATCCGCAAAAGGCACGTAGCGATAAAAAGCCAATAGGCGTCGAAAGAGGTTCGGACAGCTCGTAGAACTGCAGCATCAACACTATAGGAATTCTAGGAAGAGAAGGAAGGTGTACTGTACGGCCCTGGGATAGCTAATTAGCTTATAAGTATGATCAAAACTTTCTATATACACCTAAACAGTACTTGAAACTTTAAACGCGTTTTTCTGAAAACCACATTTTTGGAAATGGCTGCCACGATAGCTCCATAACGGATTGACCGATTCACTTCCCGCTTGGCAGATGTGTTCATTAGATGTGTCATTCTCGTCCCTACCAGAATTGCTTCGATTGGAATTTTTTTAGAATTTTGGGAATGTAAAACATTCCGATCTTTTTACCAAAATTTAAAAATTTTTCTTTAGACTAGTGCCATTTTTTTTCTGTTTAGTATTTTCAAACCATTCTGGTACCGACGATAGCCACGCTCATACAGATTAAGAATCTTGTTTATTTTCTGTTTTCAAATCACTACAACAGCTGGAATCATGGCAGCCATAGGAAGCTGTTTGTTTTACGACGTCATAAAAAACGTTCTGCAATTTTACACACATATGCTCTCCTGGCTCGCAAAAATATTTAAATAAACTTAAGGTTATAATAAACAAATATCCTAAGCCGCAAAATGATATGTTGTATAGTTTACCCACAAAAAATTCCCAAATATCGTCTTGATTTCGGGCCGTCACAGTAGAATGGTCCCTTAATGCTCTGTCTAATTTGACTATCCAGATTAATATTTACAGGAACATCGTGATACGTCTGGTGGTTATTGCGAATTATGCGCGTGACTATTATTAACATCTCATTCGGGAATCAGCGTAAGATATTTGAGTTCAACAAAATGGAATGATGAAATCAAGCCAGCAAATTATGTCAATATCCTAATAATTATTTCGTGTATTTTGCATACGTCCGGGGATACGCTCTCTACGTAAAGTCAGCCTTCCAGTTATCGGTCTGTTTATCCAACGAGGAACTTGCACTCAAAATTTGTGTGTAAAGTAAACGCCCGCAATAATATTGCCTTGCACGGCGTTCAATAATTTCTGTTATCTTTAACATCGATACATCGACCTAATTGTTACTTTGTTCATTAGCATTTCGCGTATCGGAGGTCGTTAATACAGCACTCCACAGAGTCGAACGCAAACCGCTTTACGTATGAATCTGCTGATTTAGAAACTGTTGATTCCAGCCTGGTAATTACGCAAGGCTCGGAGACGCGTGCTGTTAGAATTTTGATATAAACGCGTGTTGATCGTTACAACGGTTACACGATTCGGAAACTCAGGATTGGTTCTGTGGAACGTAAACCACGAAGATCTTGGGTTAGTGGATGGAAGAAAATTAACGAACTGTAGAAATCTTATGGAAACTGTTGTAGCTTCTTAGAGATTAATGAAACGATAATAGTTGTTTAGAGAAAATAAATAAATAAATAGAATAACGATAAAAACTAAATATTAAAATATTAGAGTGTTATACACCTGTATAGTAGCAACTGCGATTTAATACTAAATATTATTTTAGTATCAATACTATACAATAGCTACTAAAATACTAAGATATCAAACAGTACACTCCCATATAATACAGACTTTATCGACAATAATAAAGGAGATATGCATATTTATCTGAGAAGCTCACAATAGTGTGCAGAGATTCAAGACCAAAGATATCGTACATTCCACAGAACATTGTACTTAAAGCACAATAAACGTATAGAATTACAGCAACAAATGGTTTAATCCTATTGGAATGCATATCATTAATAGCGTAATCGTGATATCTGTTAGTTGTAATATATATTTACGGTATGTTTGCTCAAGTCGTACCCCGCAAGGAAAAATCCGTATAGTCTATTACGTAGCCATTAAACGTATAATGTTTTTTGTTATCTACAGTTGTAACAATTTCCAAGCTTTATCTCCTGTTCCCCTTTTTACTTTCCTTGATTCTGGTCCAAATTCATATGTGACTTTTGTTGCAAATTCAACTACCATAGATTTATTATTGATCGAAAACTCCTCCATGTTATCAGTGTATTAAGATTATGAAATATATTCAACTAAAATGACACCCCGTATTTTTTTATATTTAGATGTATACAAACAGACTTTACTTCAATTACTAAGGAAGATATGTTCTTGCTAGCTAAACGATACGAAGCAACTGAGGACGAAAATCTCGTAGGCGTTGTAGTCCGCCTGGACCCCAATTCCTATCTAGGACTTGCATAAACACTTATTAGTTGTGTTCCAAGAACTAAAGTTTCAGCTGCCGTTACCAGGAACTTTTGCGATTGATCTTTGACCAAGTTTGAATATTTTTTTTAACACAGTGCAATATTTTTTAGAGTTATTTTTAAATTTTGATGAATCAAACTCCAAACTGGTAATGTACTAGTAGTATCCATTATAATCTTCTCCAATCACGCTCTGCTATCAGTTTGTTGTGAATTAAGGATTCTCTATGAAAAAAATGGATCAAAAAGATAGTGTTTTCGAAAATTAATTTTAGAAAAATTCATCGGGCACGCGCGCATTTCATCAAACATAATTCAACAAATTTCACAATAAGCTAATTTTACTTTCCAGCATTTCAAAAAATATCACTATACTGACCTATTTCTCTAACTACTATAGATGTTATGGATTTTTGTTACTGTTTTTTTTCGTTTTTTTATCGTCGCGTCTGCTTAAGATTATGTTCATTTATTAATTAATGTATATGATACATCTTTTTCAATATAATTCCATTTATATTGTTTACTAAAAAATTCTGAGTTTAGTTTTTGTCTAACTGTTCTTTCACGTCTTTTATTATGATTGATGGTTATAAAGCCTGCATAAATTATTATATTAATACTAACATGTAAGATATAATGTACTACGATTTACTTATTGTCCGTTCTTTATTCAAAAATAAGGAAATGTAAGATTCCATACTGATGAGTTTCATTTCAAAATTTTCATATATATAAGGTTATACTGTTACTTTAACTTAATGTTTTATTGACAATAATTCTCTCCATAAGTATGTTATCACATTCATTAGATTATTATAAAAAAATGTATTATAATCCTACCATATGCAAAATATCTGTATTTCGAAAGAATTCCGATTACGGTATTCAAAAGAAATACATTTGAATAACCATTATGTTCGTTCACACAACGCAGGTTCTAGCAATGAAATCAACAGATTTGCGCAACTGATTACGATATTATTAGTTTACTTAATCCCCCGTATAAAGTTCATTGAGTTCTATTTTTCTATGCCACTATTTTATAAGATTTTTGACCCCATTTTTGTAGAAACATATCAATTCGTATCGCATGCTTTATCTGTTTTTCAATTTCCAAAAATATTTTGTATATTTAACTAATTTTATAAAAATTGAAAAGATAAACGGTAATCTCATAATGATATAGCGTCCTGAAAATGTGAAGGAAGAGTAAGATTTCGTAATTAAATTTTTTAAATATTTTGTATATGTTTATCGTAATGTATAATTTGTTACCATAGTCTTGACGTATTTTAATCATTTATAATATATTAATCCTTCATAATTTATAATTTATCCAAAAACATTTCTGATATATGCTGGGTTTTGCTGTAGTCCTCTGTGCAGGATACCTCATGTTTAATTTCTAGAATAGTTTGATCTATACTGATTTCTGAGTTCAAACAATAGTCAAGTGCTTTATAAACATAGAATACCTGTTTGAGAAAACTAAGTAATCATAAATAACAACTTGCAATGCGCTTGGTGCTGTTTCTTTCGCACGATCAGAGGGAGACGTTACTTTTTCATCAACCAACTATCAATCCCGTTTCTATTTAACCTTCATCGAAGATTACTGGCCTTATCTTCAGTGTTCAATGTTGTAATCGAATTTTTTTTAGCCTGTTTATTCTTACTTTTCCTTAAACCGATACGCATTTCCTGCTTCATTTATCATCATTGTACCCTGTTGGTATGCGTCCTCGTTATTCCATGTGTTAGTCCTTATTATTTTATCAACTTAACACTACGGACATCAATTGCGTCGTTTTAATCATATATCTACAAACAGCTCCTTTCGTTCCTTCATCGTCGCATAATCCAGGTTAGCCCATTAATCACAACAGACGCAAACACGAAGTCTTACACAAAAGTTTTACACGAGGATTGATAGCAGACCAAAAATGATATATTCCAAGATAAATATTGAATGCAGCCATGTCAAATAACAATTAGGTACTGTATTGCATATATCAAACAGGTCATATTATTGGTGGAAAATATATTACGTATTTCGCACTCTGTACCATCGTGCTGAATCTAGAATTGGGTATAATACTTATTTTCTGGGTCAGTACATAATTTCGAGAATTCCATATGTGGCTCACGTAATCGTATTGTAGGAATGTGATCGAGCGGATGCGAGGCTGGAAAAGTCGGAAGAGTACTTGAGTTGGGCGATTGTCGTGTGAACGCAGAATGTTTGGGCTCGAATGTTTCTAAGGCGTGAAAGATGAGAACTTGGAAAACAGTGTGACTGAGAAATTCTGGGTGGTCGTGACCGAATGCGTAGAGTGAGAAAGGTTGACAATTAGAATGAAAGGAAACGAGTGTTTGGAAGAATATATGACGGGGAAAATGCGAGCGCGGGGCAGAAAGTATTGGACGGTGAAGTGAGAAGCTAAGTAGCCAGCGTAGAGCGAAGAACAGTGTAGTTTACGAAGCATAGGCGTAGTTTGCGAAGCATAAGCGTAGTTTGTTATTATGTGTTCGTTTGTGTCGTTTTAGTTTTATTAAATACACGTATATTTATCATTTTATTCACTCTTCTTTCTTTTCCTGTTTTTCATTTATAACCTTTCCTATAATATTAGGATTAGGAATTAAGCATTTTAGCATTTCTGTACTTAATGGCTTGGCACAGTATACGTATTCGAAGATTACAGTGGACCCTTATAACGTTCTCCTCTATACTGCGAATTCGTATAGTGCGACGAAAATATTGCAATTAGTACCTACTCTTACATCGCGATAATCAGTTCTGTATTATACATAAGACAATTTTATCATTTTGATTTAGTTTCTAATCTTTGTTTCGAAATGCGAATGTATACACCAACTTCATGTG
The DNA here is from genome assembly GCA_033822845.1 of Tetrapedia diversipes. Classification (NCBI taxonomy): domain Eukaryota; kingdom Metazoa; phylum Arthropoda; class Insecta; order Hymenoptera; family Apidae; genus Tetrapedia; species Tetrapedia diversipes. The sequence goes on along the minus strand of JAOPTO010000112.1, from coordinate 729,274 downwards.
CATATAGCTGTGTATGCGCAGAGATGCTAACAGTTACAAAAAATTAAAGGTTTATCAAAAAAGAGTAATGATATGTGCGATTAAAGGTATAAAACGAGAATATTTTTATTCAACTTCTAATTAAATTGAAAGCATTTAGTTTACTGTTTAACATTCATTCATTATCGAGAGTGTTAACAAATAATTTCCAATGACGCACAGTGATTAAAAGCAGAAGAAGAATTCAATTCTTTGAATGCCAAGTAAGTAGATTTTTTTATTATATTATAGTTTCATAATGGAATATTTGTAATACCAGAATAAGTAAAAATTATGTCTCAATATCTTAAATTTGTGCGAGAAATATACTATAGAAATTAGAGTGTAGAATAAGTGCAATATTTAATAGAGAACGCATTATTAAGATCACAAGTTGGTGGGAAATTTAATAAAAGAAAAAAATATATTTTCGTGATTTATTTATACAAATCAGAATGAAATAAATTAATGAAATTAATGAAATAAACTTAAATAAATAATCCTATTATTTTTTCGATTCAACATACGTTCCACAAAACTGAGCTTTTAGTTGCATTTAATTAAATGTAACTTTTTTGCGACAGCTTGCATCAATGTGAGACTTCATTCTATATGTTCAACAAACTTTAGAATGCATATTTTAAGAGGTTCCAGTTACGTTTATAGTTTTGTAGCTTTGTCAAAATGCAAAAATTATTGTTTTCTTCGGTTGTTAGAATTTACGAGCGAATAATACGGATGATGAATGACATTTAATTTCCAATATATGTATCTTTCAGTGAAATTTTGTTGCACTATTGTTAAAAAAAGTACGTTTTGAAACGAGGTTCGGGCGACATCGCACATAGCGACGCCCCTGGATTCGCGACCTCTGAGTTCATCGTTATTAAGAGTAATAATAATCGGGTAATTTCTAACAGTAAATTCGGTAAACATCACCTTGGCCTTGGCTATTATAGCTCGAGGACACCGAGCCGCAAGGACAAGAGAAAAAGGTGTTTATAGGGTATCTAACGCCTGTTGCCCGATTAATCGAAATTACTAATAACAATCCGAGAAAGGGCGTTTCCAAATGAGTGAGAGAGAGAAAAAAGTTCCTTCCACGAGGTATATAAACCGTGCGCGAGCGGAAGAACAAGCTTTTTGAAGAAGTTTCAGGCGTCTAAAGTTTTACACTTTTAGAGTTTAGAGAATCGGTCAGATATTCCCGTCGAGTTTTAACGTCATTTTGCGTCGTGGATTCGGGAATTGTTTGAATCGATTCGAGTCACGGGGTTACCGTTAAGTGGTCGTGCGGTAGGTTCATTTTATACGCTTTTGTACGCAGAGACACGCGCATCGACCAACGTGCGGAAGAGCTTTACACTTGGACGCGGAAATCGTCGATTGTAGATTCTTGCGTTTCGCATTCCGCAGCTCCGTGACGTCGGTGGGCACACATAAGTTTCTTATGGCCCACCGACAAAAGCACCTGAATTCCTCTGGATAAAGAGGAAAGAACAGTCGATGATCTCCGATTTTCGGAGCTCGACCAAGGCGGTAATAATCAACTATTCTGTCCCGTGCATCTCTGCTGTCCTTACCCCTTGTGAAGCATTAGGGGATGCACGCCCACAGAATGGCGTACGTCTTTCTTAAAATCCTGCCCACGAACAGCAGGTGTATTCTAGTGGAGGATACTTCTCCTGTTCCCGTGCATCATGTGAAGATGGAATTCACGCACGGGGGTCTTGAAAAAGTCACAGAATACGCTCGATCTGTGGATCGAAGCAACGGTCGTTCCTTTACAGCTGCAAGGGCTATGATGCAAAAGCTACGCCTGTCGCAGTGTAGGCCCGGCGGTGCATGCACCAATAATGTAGAAACAATGCAGAGCTGCCCCAGCGGCTATGTGATTGCTACACTGGAGGCACTCTGCAGTTTCTGCAGGTCCATGCGGCCAGCCAATATGGGACTACGCATTGGGTGTGTCCTTACAACAGACACGCAAGGGGAACGAACGGAAGAAGACGTTGTGTGTATTGCGACAGAATCGTCTATTTCATAGGCGAGTCGAATACACACATAAGAGAGTAGATCCTCGCCACCGAGACGTGGTCGAAACACACAGACACGTCGGATCTATATGTGTTGTAGCGTTTCGATGCTCAACACTTAATCTCTTAACGAGATTTATTATCGGCAAAAGGAGTCGTCGCGATATGGTATATCGCCGTGTAATAAGACGACTCGGACTTTAGAAAAAACAGTCAACTAATAATAATAATTAAAATACAGTCCACATTGTTCTCAGGTGAAAAAACCTGAACGGCAAGAGGCCCGCCAGAAGACCAGAGGCCAGGTCAACCCCGAAAAGACCAGGACAGGGGACCCACCACAAAAATCGCTACGTCTAACTTTGTACCAGAAAAATAAACGGTTTCATAACCACCAAAAGTACACTTCAGCGTTGACCTTATAGACCCTTTGTCGATTCCACTCTTCCTCTAAAGGCTCAGCATAGACTGGGAATTTTAATATAAAATTCTCAGGTCTATAGTTTTTTAAACAACTATGAAAAAGAGTTCTTATAATCATGTGAATGATGGGAAATTCTCGGTAACGGCTCCAAGGATTTTTAGTAACCGAAACTGATTGCTTGGATAACCGGTGTAAACGAGGATCTAATCCATCCTTTTTCCATTATATTGTAAGTGATACGTTGTAACCTCGTAATCGATTTAGAAAAATTTGACGCATATTGAAAACAGTTTGTCGAATTATACGTGCAGTTATGTAGCTGGTACAATATCTGAAAAGCGGTACATAAAATCCTTTTACATGGCAGCAAAATTATAAAAGCTGATGTATTGCCTACTGGAATGTTAACGAACCAAGCACAACATGCAAGGAATAATAGCTATGAATTTATACCGCAAAAATAGATTACAGCATTCGAGAAAGTGTTCAAGAATATGTACAAATGTATAATAGGATGTTTTGCATCTGTCTACTCACTTCGTCTAATCCCTATACAAAGAACTTAAGGGCATTTCCAGGCTACGGGAAAGTAACCGATTCTTAGGATCAAGTTAAAAAGTATGGTAATGAATGTTACTGTTTTCAGTGGTAGATGTTTTAGTATTCATTTCCTCAAAAATAGCTTTCCTGCCGCACGAGTGATGAACCACGCTAGTCGTGTGCACGTCGAACGTTGCTATTGTTTGTACAGCCAACCGCTGAACGTTTAACAATCTCAGTGTTATTAATTGTGTAACGGAATTCGAAAATTGACTTACTTCACGTGAATCGCGCTGAATGACATTTGGAGATATTAAAATACATCATGTTAGTCGTACATCACTCCTGAAGATCATTCAGGTCATTCTGTTTGCGTTTTGCATCGTTTAAAGGACTAATTCTGCCAAAAAATTTTAAGTCATCTGCGTAAAGGAAGATCTTGTAGTATTTAAAGACTTCAGTAATATCAGAGTATGAAAAGCAGTGGGTCAAGATGGGGTACGCCAAATGTGATATAGACTGGGTTAGATTAGTGCATATCGAATTTAACAATAAAGGACTCGTCATACTGGTAGCTTTCTAGCAAGTCAAGAATAATTCCATCAAAACCTATCGCACGTAACTTTCGTATGAGTATCTTATGGTTAACAGAATCGAAAGCATTTTGGAAATCCGTATATAGCGTCTTTTACTTAATGTCCAACATCAAGTTTCTGTGACAAGTGATAGTGGTATATGGAAAGGTTAGTTATATTCTGGATCTTCCAGAAAAAAAGCCGTGCTGTTCAGGGGTTATATAATTTTTAACAACATGCATTCTATTGACAATTGTGCTTTCAAAAATTTTTGCCATCGTGTTCAGTACGCAAATTGGGCGGTAGTTGGATACACAACATCTATCACCACTTTTACATACAGGGGCAATAATTCCCGTCTTCCAAGTTGAAGGAAAGTTACATTTCTTCAAGCAGCAAAAGCATTCGAAATATCGCTAGGGTTATAAAACTGAGTATCATTATATGATATAGTATACGTCAGTGAACTATCATTACTTTTATTATTATTAAATTTTCAAAAGGTTTTAATATTATGATGGATAAATGATTCAGTGGAATTCAGATAGCTAGTCCAATAGTGTTTTGTCATTTTATTACATTCTGTTCTTAGGTCTGCAAAGAAGAGATAATCACTATTTTTATTTATTTATTTATTTAAATTAGCTATCAAAATACAGATTTTATGGACTTATATGTTAACACGTAGTCCGTTTCTGACATGGTGAGGGCTTTTCCTCCGGAAAGACCTCCCAAGCCTCATTTGAGGTCAATCTGTCATTTTCTTTTTAATCTTTTATTATCGTGTTCTTCTGTGAGCGGTATAATTAAAGAATTTGAATGTTCACTTAATTTGGTGAGGTGTCTCCTACTTCTTTCGTGGATGGTATCAGCGACGAAGGGTATACCAAGATCATTATGTAGCGTTTCGTTGCTAACGTACCAAGGGGGGTTAGTAATTGCACGAAGTACCTTAGATTGTACTCTCTGAATAATGGCAATACTGGATTTAGTAGCACTGCCCCAGAGTTTTAGTCCGTAGGTTCAAATCGGTATAAGAATTGTTTCGTAAATTAGTATTTTGTTCTCTAATGATAGTTTTGACGTTTTGCCAAGTAGGCAGTATGTGTTTATGAGTTTTAGATCCAGCTGTTTTCTTTTGTTTGTTATGTGGTATTTCCAGGTTAATTTGCTATTAGGATGAATACCTAAATATCGCATCGTTGTAGATTTCGGGGTTTGAATTTCATTGAGGAGAATTGATGGCGGGGGGGGGGGTCATCGGCCCTTTTTAAGGGTGAAGGTGATATGGCTGGATTTGGCTTCGTTGATCTCAATTTTCCATTTGGAGGCCCGTTCTTGAAGTATGTTTAGATGATTTTGAAGATGAGTCAATGCTATGACAGGATCTTCGTGACTGGCAAATATTGCAGTGTTGTCCGCAAACATACCTATAGAGGTATTAGCAGTGGTTGGTAGTTCAGAAGTGTAAATTAGATACAGGAGCGGACCTAGAATACTGCCTTCCGGCAGTCTAGCTCTTATTGGATGAGTATCCGATATTTCACCATTCACACTTGTTTTAAATTCACGTCCCTGTAGATGTGAGGTAAGAAGACGATAAAACGTAGGAAGGAGAGACTTTATTTTGTATAGGAGCTTAGCGTGCCAAACATTGTCGACAGCTTGCTTGGCATCTGAAAAAACTGCAGTGAAATACTTTTTTTCATCGAGAGAGTTATTTATTAGGTATATGTACGATTCTGTGACATTGTTGAACCGTAGAATGCTGATGCCGAAAACCGAATTGGTGATTAGAGATAATATTTAGTGATAGCGAAATTCTGTGGAGCAATAGTCTCTCTAGAACTTTAGAAATAACTGGTTAACAGACTTATTGATCTGTAAGAGGAGACATCAGTAGGTTCTTTTCCTGGCTTCAAGAATAATATAATTTCTGCTGTTTTAAACGGTTTGGGCCAATAATTTAGTCTAAATGCAACATTGAAAATGTATGTCAGCATTACTAAGCCTTTTTTGGGTAATTCTTTCAGAATTCTAAGTGTTATATGGTCCGGTTCAGGTGCTTTCTTGTTGTGTCGTTTTGTAATTTCATTCCAGATTTCATTATGCGATATGAATTTAATGGTTTTATGTCCCTCAGTGTTCGTATATTCAGCAGCCAAGTAGTCGTTGATATCTTGATTGGAATCAGAACTGTTTGGTTGGAATACAGTTTCAAGATGTTCAGCAAAAAGGTTTGCCTTTTCTTTACTGCTCTCAGCCCACGGGTCCGGAGGAGTTGTTTGCTTGGGGATTGGAGGATTAGATTGGACTAGTTTTAATGCTGTTTTGACTGCACGCCATATTGAGTTATCATATCGGTTGAGTTTGACAATATAGTTCAGGAACGAGTTGTCGCGTAATTCCTTTAACTTGTTTTTAAGTTTGTTACTGATTCGATTATAAATCGTTTTGTCTGGGGGATAGTGATAATGCTGCCATTTCGCCTTGGCTCTTCTTTTGATGCATATTAATTTTTTGATTTCCAGCGGAATGAATTGCTGAGAATTTTGCAAATCCAGCTGCGGAGTGACTTTTCTGGCTGCTCGATGAACCAATGCGATGAAACTACTAATCGCTTCCTCAAGTTCATTAGGATTTTTTAATCTTACTTTCAGGTTAACATTCGTGGCGATGATATCCCTAAATGCGTCCCAATCAGTTTTGGAATTGATCAGCTTAGGAATAGTTTTCTTTTTAATTACTGCAGTGCTAACTGTTACTATTACAGGAGAATGATTAGATGATAAGTCGTAGCTTACTTCTATATCCATATAACTTTGGGCAATGCCATTAGTGACGAAGAAATCAAGAAGATCAGGTGTCTTCATAGGATCTGTCGGTCAGTAAGTTGGGGTTCCAGTAGAGAGAAAAGAGTAATCGTTTTCCTGAAGTAGCTTGACTAGTTCTTTTCCTTTGACAGTGGATAGGCGAGAATCCCAAAGTGTGTTCTTGCTGTTAAAGTCTCCACCCGCCATGAATCTGAAGCCAAGGGTACCAAAAAAGTCCTCGAAGTCTTCTTTTTTTAGATTATGTTTAGGTGGGCAATAAACTGCGTAGATAGTCGTATTACCGTGTTGGGTTACTATCGTGATTGAAGTAGCTTAAAGACGATTTTTGGAATAGTTTGCTAGTTGATGGTGAATGATTGAATTCTTAATTAATATGACTGTCTCAGCATGTGCTTTATTATCTGAGTGATTAGTATGGTAAAGTTGATACTGCGGTATTTTAAAGAATGACTTCTCAGTAAAATGGGTTTCACTGATTAACAAGACGTCTATTAGAATTGAGCGAGAAAAATTTTGAGTTCTTCTTTATGTTGGGCTAAGCCATTTGCATTCCAGAGTCCGATACGAAGAAGGTTAGACATTGTGCCTGCCAATAAACACTGAAAGCATGCTCAAAACCATGCTGTTTTGATGGACTAATCGGTTGAACATTGTTTTAAAGTCTTCCAAAAATTTGTTTAAGATGCTACTAAGGTTCTCCTCAGTTTTATGTTGTGCGGGTGTGTGAGTATTGGTGTGGTTACTGCGTCTTGTGTTGCCTGTTTGAACACTGTTGGTAGGTGTGGATAGGGTTTACTATAGATTTTGGTTGGATTGCAGGGTTGGTGGAAATATTGTTATTGCGGTTGTTTTGATTACTTTTGTAAGGACGATGGTAAAATTCATAGCCTTTGAAATTGGCCGGATGAGGGCCTCCACACAGGGCACATACTACAGGCATGTTGCTGCTTTTTTTGCAGGCCGCATAAATGTGGGATCCGTCGCATTTGACGCAAATGAAGGGACTATTACAATATGTTTTTGTGTGGCAGTATATTTGGCAACGAGTGCATTGTCCTATGTTTTTCGCCTTTTTAGGCGATTCTATAGCAATAATGCAATTTTGCAACTTCTGTATTTTAAAGATCTCCTAGTTATTGTTGGCGGGCTCCAGATTGACAATAAATAGGTTTAGGGGTTCTTTGGATTGTCTATGTCTAGCATTAATAATGCTTCTCACTTTATGACCCAAAGCTGTTAGCTCCTCCGTAATATCACTTGTATTCATTGAGTGGTGAAGATATTTGATCACAATTCTATATGATCTTTCGTCTTTTAATTGGTAAATGTGGAACACGATCTACTTTTCCTTCTAAAATTTTACAAGTTTTCCGTATGTGTCAGCATCTGTGCAATCAATTTTAATGTTATTATTTGCTAGACTTTTGGTGAAGAATTTCTCTTTCTCCACCGCTCTGCTTAAATTGGAGATCATGTCAGTGAAGTTAACTACCCCATAAATAAATATAGGAGGAGGTTTTGGGATTTTTGTTTGATTTGCGCTTGGGTTTGTCCCTTGATTGACATTTAGAGTTAATGGGTCAGATCTGTTACTCACATTTACGCTTGCGTCTTCAAGAATCTTGTCGTCTTGCATTCTTTTTCTTTCTATTGTTTTCACCACTTGCCAAGTGTTACCTTCTCCGGTATTAACCGCTAATTCTTCGTTGTCGCTAGCGGATAGCATATCAGTTGTATCAGAGTTGTGCGTAGGAAGTCGTTGCAGAAAATTTAGAGACTGTTGTACTTGCAATGATTGTGAATGTTGAAAGGGTTGCTGTTGGGAAAATTGGGAGTTTTGTAGTTTTTGTGGCATTTTGATAGGTTCTTGTGTTGATAATAAATAATTATTATTTGTAAGTTTTGATTGTTGTAAGTAATTATATTGGAAGGTATGCACGTTCTGGAATGAAAGATACTGGACTGAATCGCACGAAGTTAATTGTTCTTGAAGATTATTATTTCCAGTATCGTTTCCCGTAGGAAACATTACTGTCAGATATCACGTTTGACTGGTACATACTCAATCGGCTAATCGCACCGACATCGTTTACTCGCACACACTATGACAGAAAAATTGAATACTATTCTATCCCATAATCTTGAACTTTATTCAGAGGCCCTCGTTCTAATTCACTTATAAGAATCAAAACACATTATCTTAGTCTACGAACAGATTTATATGGCGTACTTATTTTTACCACAGTCGCGTTGTAACTCAAATCTATTTCCAAGCTTGTCCATCAGAATTGAAAACGCGACTCGAATACATACATGAGCGAACGGAGCGAAGTTGTTTGTTGTGAGCTTTTGCTATCGGAATTGAGATAATCACTTAAGGAGTTGGTTGCTTTATAAAGACGATGTGCAGTCTTTTTATTTTTAATCACCTTAATAGAATCAGAGGGAAACCACATGGGGTAATCAGATTTTAATGAAATACCGCTAGGGACAATATGAGTTTTGCACATATCAGTCAGTCGACTGTTGAGAGATTTGCGGACAACAACAAGATCACCACAATTACATTTGCTTGTGTTTATTGTCCTATCGCATCTGTATATATTAAAGCGAGACATACCAAGTTCAGATTTCAGAATAGAGTTATTAAGCCAAGTTTCCGTAAAAATAATAATATCGAAATCAGAAGCAGAAGTGCTAATAGATTGACTAAGTAAAGGAAGCTTAGTTTTTAATCCATGCACGTTTTGATAGTACACTAAAGAGTCACTTATTAGATTTTTTCTGCTTTGTAAGATGAAATGACATTAATTATTTTGGGGACACCGTTAATATACCGAATGGTTTTATCACTTTGGCAGTAATATCTTCAATTCTGCACGTAGGTCCTGTCGGTGTTTTCGCTGTTTCGGTGTTTTATGATCTTAGATTTTGAATGGTTCCTCGAGATGTCTTTCTCGACGCAGAATTGATAAGGCTTTATTTCTGTTCCTTAGCTAAACCAGTAGAGCATCAGCCTAGAGCATCAGGACTTCTTCGTCCCCAATCTATTTTCACGTATAAATAGTCAGACTGGTGCATCATATATTTTGCACAGCATTAAAGTCGACCTCGTTTGTCTTTTAAGAAGAGCCTTCTTCAACCTTCCCCTCGATCTTATAAATATATACCGTTTCTCCTTTTCACTAATTTCCGCCACAATTTCTTCTTCCTTGCAACACAGGATTGCGTGTTTTTGATTTTCCAATGCCACTACTCTGTTAGACAAGTGCGGGATAGCAATGTTGTTTCTATCTAGATCTTCATTATATGTTTTTCGAAATTTGGCAACTTCAGAAGCAATAATGGCTTTAACACCCTGAAGATCTTGGGAAACGGATACTGTTTGTGTGGGAGATAAATGAGGAGACCGAATTTGAGAAGAATCGTAGTCCTTAAATTGGCCGTTTGCGAATGGATGAGCAGTTCAGTGAGAGGCAACTCCACGAGTTGAACAACACTTGCTTACTAACAGAGGTGTTGCAATCGCTATACGTTTTCTTATTCATTTTTCGAGTTTCGAAATGAGTTGAAACTTTCAAATTGGCGGTTGAATATTAGACAATTTGATGACAGTACACAGGCAGAAGGAGCCAAACAAAAACACGGGTCACCATGAATTCTCGTTGAATCGTGATATTATGTTATGAGGAGGTCGTCGTTGAAGCTCAGGTTGTTGCTAGCTCTATGATGAGTGACTGGAACTTTGAATATATTTTTTGATCGCGCTAAAGCGAATTTTTATATTTCGATTTCTGAAAGAACCGTATATGTTCATAAACATACAAAATAAATCTGGAAGATCCTTAGAGTGAAGGTTTATATAACTTCAACAGCATCAGGAATAGTATCTATTTTAGGAATAAGTTTTGATGCTTTATCTAAGTCGGGTGGATGTTTTAAGCACTTACTATTTACTACAGCAGAACCTCGATTATTTTAAAAAGTGAAACTGATAATTCGTACATGTACCGAGGTTTTGCAACAATCGAGGTAAACAATCTTGATCGTTCTGACTCGTCGCAACACATCTGTTCTTCTCTATATTTTGTTTCCAGTTTTTTGCTTCTAAACGATGGGTATCATAGTCTCCACCAGACACGGTCGACAGGCAACGGACAAGATTTTCATGTAATAATCGAAGTTGCAATAATCGAGGTTCTACTGTATAACAAATTCCTTGGCTGACTTTAAGTTAAATATAACGTTATTAAGAGTGTGTTTGTGTTCATGGATCTGTTCCATTTTTTGATCCATCCTCTTATTTTCTCTGGGCAGTCCTTCCGTTCCAAAGTCTCGTTCAAGGTCTGCAGGTTGACGTTGCCGTACGCTCCCTTCACATCTAGGAAACTCCCTATTTTAATTTCGTTGCGGTTTAGGTTCCTCCCCAGGTTCAGGAACAGGTCCGTCATGCTGTCTTGTGTTGACTTTCCCCTCCTGAAACCGGTTTGTGCTGAGAATATAATGTTTTGCCTTTCGATCCATATATAAATTCTGTTGTTTATTATTCTTTCTAGTAACTTTCCTATACAGGATGACAGACTGATTGGTCTTAGAGTTTTCCTCCCCCTCATCTCCAGGAAGATGATTTCTGTCCTCCTCCAGTCTTCATGGATCTAACTATTTCTCCAGCTCGAGTTCATTATTCCTAACAGGGCGTCCTTCATGAACTTTTCCGCCGTCCTGGGACGGATCTCCTTTTACCTACGTTCACTATTGCCCATTCTAATTCCTGTGGTGTTATATCCCTGTTCAGTTGTTCTATGGTGTTGAATTCTTGTGTTCTGTGTTCCTATGTGATGGGCTCCTATGTGATCTACCTGTTTCTGCTGGGCATTTCTATCTCTTATTTTTTGTATCTCTATTTCCTCTAGGTTATTTCTTTCTTTCTGGTTCGAGCTCGTTGGGGGCTCCGTGAACCCTGTCCTTATTCTTCTGACTTGGTTTCAGACCACCGATGTATCCGAGTTTTTGCTGATAGTGTCGGTCATGTTTCTCCAAGCTTGGTTCTTTTTTGCTTTAGTCAGCGTTTTCCATGTGCTCTCGTGTCCCATCGGCTTGTTTCAGAGTGCTTGACCTTCTTGTAGATTGAAATCCCTCATTGCCTGCTTCCAGTTTTTCCGTGTCTTTTTGCATTTCTCGTCCCACCAGTATTTCCTTTCTTCGGGCCTCGGGTTCCTTTGATTTGATCTACCGTTGTTCCTGACTGAATCTGCTCTGTTCAGTCTTGATTTTGCGTCCGTGGACCTTATCGCCGAGTAAATGGCATTTTTCCATTCATTATACTTACTTTGCCATGGAGTTGCACCATTTAACTTCTCTTCCGTTTCCTCTTTATTTATGACCAGCTCGTACCAGAACTTGTTCCAGTCTACAGTGTTCTTCAAATATATCCTGGTGTTCGATTTCTTCGGGATACTGTCCATGTATCCTCTGATGTCTTCTATGGTAACGTCTAGGATTTGATGATCCGAACCGAGGTTTAGTCCCGATTCTGTAACTGTTATGTGTTGAGTTTTTTCTCTGTGTGCTATGACAAGGTCAAGGTTGGAAGCGCTGTTAGGTGTATTTCTGGAAGTGATATGCTCGTTGGTTACTGCTAGATTGTATTCTTCCAGTATCATCTCTAGGGCGCAGCCTGTGTTTGTATTCGAAGGGCAGTTCCGTCTTCTATTCTTAGCGTTGAGATCTCCCATGATGATTGTTTATTCGTCTGGTTGTATATTGTCTATTAACTCCTTCCAGTTACTGTATTGTGTCTGTGTACTTGGTTATCTGTATACTATGACTATTCTATTTATCGTACCTGTAGATTGTGTTATTAAACTAACCCCCAGGGTTTCAAATTCCCTGGTGGAGGGATATTTATTTTCTGAAAATTAATTTCTTGCCTGTAGTAGAGAGCAAGCCCAAAACCGCAAGTTTTGGTCCACTGTTCCGCATTACTAATGCTACAATAAACTTTGATTGCCGGGGGTTCCGGATCTCTTACCCAAGTTTCGGTTATACCTAGGAGGTCGTAATTGGTAATGATTAATTCTAGTTCTGTTATCTTGGAGTTTAAACTTCTCGCGTTCTACAGCGCGCCTCTGTAATTGGACATAATTAATATTATATGTGTTCATTTATTCATGTATTACTATGGATTAGATTGAGATCGTGTGTGTATGTGTGTGTAATGGTTCGTGCCTTGGTACGTTTTAAATATTAAGTACGTATATTCTTTGATATTACTTGTGATTGTCCCTGAATTTTCCTATCCGGGTTTTTTCTTTTAAATTAACTCTATATAAACTTTGCGCTAAGTCTGGTTGATATTTGCCCTCCTAGAGGAGTCTAGTTGTAAACAGAATTATCGGGTTCTGTCTCGGGGGACCTGAAGTCCTCCTCCGATGATGACTCCTTTCTGCCTTCGTCGTCGCTTTCTTTCGGCTTCTTCTCCATGGCTGTCTGGTCCTGTGACCTGGTGTCCGCCGTCTATGAAATTCTGTGATGGTGGCGCCTGAGCTGTAGGGGTCTTGTCCGAGGCTCTTGGTTTTCGGCCATTCTGCTCCTTTGCGGGTCCACTTCCTGGGGCGATCATTGTTCTGCCGGCTCCTTCTCTTTGTCTTCCGGTCCCTTCTATGGGACTTCTTTGAAACCGCCTTCTGAATCATGAGTCCTTGCATACTCCACTCGGAGGGGGTGGTTCTTTCGTTGTTTTCTGAGTTTGTGTCTGTGTCTGCTTTTCCTCTCCTCCTTCTGCAACCTCATGCCCGACCTGTCCATTCCCCGTTTCTTCGTTGGGGAGGGTCGACACACTTTTTCCACGGCACTCCGTTGGGCTGAGGCTCCTTCTCAAGGGGGTTTGGACAGGTGCTGCCATGTTCCCTTTGCCATTTGGTTTGGTGGGGACAATGATCGTTCTTGTCTCCATTTCGTTATTGTCGGTATAGCCCGACCAGTCTTCGTCCCAGAGCGGATTTGGTGGGAGCAATTGCTGGGGGATGCTATTGTACTTTTCATATTTTTTACTGTCCTGTTGAATTCTCTCTCTGACTATCTCCTCGAAGCCCCTTTCCCTTATGGAGTTTAGCAATTCTTCTATTGTTCTTTCCTCCTTACTTTTCATCCTTTCCACTTCCCTCTTCAACCTGACTCGTTTCTCCTGTTTGGTTTCTTGCCTCCAGTTCTTTTCTTTACAACTTGTTTTCCTCCCTGACTGATTATGTACCTGGTTCCGTTTTCCTTCTCCTGGACTTGTCCTGGTATGGGGAGGGGGGAGGACCTCCCTAGAAGTGGTCGAGTTCTCCCCTGCATAGGGGAATTTCCTTTGTTGGTATCTGGTGGTTGGCGGGCTGGCCGCCCTTCTCCTCTGTTTTCTTGTGATCGTGGTCCACTCCTGGTTCGATTGGTCATTCCCCACTTGCGCCTTCTTTTTCTGAGGGGGTTGATCTCTCCCACGGTTCCTGGAGATATTTGGTCTCTCCTGAGCATACTTCGTGCTGCCGTGTCTCCTTGGTACTATTGTCTCTTCCCCTTGGGATTTCTTGCCCCTCCACGTGGCTTGTCTACGGTGATGCTGCTTTTTCTATCCCTCCAATCGTTTCTCCCTCCCGGGACCAACTGATTTTCCCACTTGGGAATGTCCTGAATCTTGGATTTTTGAGGATGATTCTGGATGATTCCCTCTCTATATCGTTAACTGGCAGTCCCAGATCCAGTCTTGCCTGAATCATGACTTCGTTAAATCCTATGTTTTTGTAAGCCATTACCTTGTTGATTCTCGCCTCCAAAAGTTATTTCTTGCAGCATCTGTGGAGCGAGCTGTGGCTGTATCTGCAATTAATGCAGAATGGTTCCTCGTGGCATTCTCTATGGGCTCTGTCCGCACAGTTCAAGCATCTTTTCACCAGGTCCTTGCATTGTTTTTTAATATGACCGAATTTCAAACAATTGTAACACTGTCTCACCGCTCTGACATATGGGTTGACTCTCAGATTTACGAAGCCGTCCATTACGACTAATCTCGTGGGTAGCGACACTTCACGCTACTTAATCAAAATGGCGTTCGTTTCTCTCCACTCGAACCCGTTGTCCACTTTCTGCCTCTTTTTCATGCGCTCCATGGAGAGGACCCTTTGTCCCGGGACTATCTCTTCTTCAAGCTCCTTTATCGTGTCGTCCTAATCAGATAGGACTCCCTATCTCTCCGTAAATCTTTTAGGGATGTACGCCCATGATCCATTTTCTTTGTTACCCTTCATCGCTTCTAGCACCTCTCTCACCACCGCATTCTTTTTTACGACGATTTCGGCTCTCCTTGTCGTAGTAATCCTGATGGCTTCAATGTTCTTAGCCTACTTTTTTAAGAATCTGTAAATTTTTATAGCGTTGCTTAGTTTCCTGTGGGAATCTGTATCACCTTTTTTTTTTTTTTACGTGGAGGAAACCTTCGAAAAGATACCCCACCACCCTGGGGAGGTGGCGAGGTTATGGAGGATTTTAAATTGCGTTGTTCGAAGAGAATTAAAGCTTCAGAATTAGAGAAACTCTTGACTCTGTCTTTTTCTCCGGAAATATGATACCTATATGCTACAATCGAAATCATCGGAGTTTCGAGGAAGATTTATAGCCTGTGTCCTCGCGGATTCTGTCGCACTCGCACAACAGAAGTTCTTCGTTATAACTGTTCTTGTCCCCCGAATAGGCCACTTATAACTAGGCTTACCATAATTAAGAAGAGCCAAACCGGGACGCAGAAGAGAAAGAGCCTCATTTTCATTTTGTTTTTCGCTTAATTTGTGTTTTTCATATTTGAAATGCAATCAAAATTATTATGAATTGAAAACATATTAATAAATGTGAATATATTTTTTATTAAAAAGAAAAAGAGACAAAGTACAATTAATACAAACAACACACAAAATTTGCCCGGTTTTATTATTCACCCACGCTTGCTTTATATTTTTCACTAGAGTGCACTTTCTTCAGAATCGTTTTGTCGTGCTTAATTTTGTCATAAAATTCACTGCATGACATGTTCAAGTTGAGTTTGCACGGGAACGATTGGTTGGGGTGTGGTGCTGTTCAAGTTTGACCGGGACGCCGGGACTGGGATCCCAAACCGGGACTATCCCGGTCAAACCGGGACGTATGGTAAGCCTACTTATAACCAGACAATACTAGTGTCCACCGAAAACAAGTGCACGCTTGTCTGTTCCATAGAGTTAAAGTATACAATCTGAAATCTCGATCGTTGAAGCGGTCACCTTAATTTCGTCGCATGTATTGATTTTTCGTTAACATTTGATACCTTTATTTACGATCACGCTATACTTTCGGAGTGGGCTGTGTGTGTTTTCTTTCGTTCACACCTCAAATGCGCTGCGACCCAAACAAGCATGGTAGTGATTAATTCCCCCACCTTTTCGACATTTTTATTTGGAATTTTCGTTCTTAGATGCACCTATACATTGTGTTGCCAGCCTAAGGACGGGAATCTCGAGAGCACCTCATTCCAGTATGCACACTACCCCAGGAGATGCGTGTACATGAGCTCAACGTTTCGGACGATTTCGGGAAATCAAGAGAGAAAACAGATGAAAGTCTTTCTCTCTCACCCTTGAAGCGCTGGAATCCAACCAATGTGGAAAGCAAGCCTGCGACACGGGCCGCGCGAGATCTTGACTGCCTATTATATTTATTTTTCGACATACAAAAATGCTTTTGTAATGAAAAAAAATTTTGAAAAATTTGTTGTCGCGGAAAAACACGTTTTAAGCCCCCCTGATCACGTTTTGATTATTTAAAAAGGTCTTCATTGAATCTGAGTTTTTTCATCTTCCAGTTTTTTAAAGCACATTATATGATTTTGTGTAACAAAGTAAAACACCAATGACAGATACTCAATTATTGCAGATGATTAAGATACTGTTAAAGTACTTGAATTCTTAGTCTACATACAAGTAATGATGTCCGCAACTTTATGAAGTGTCCGATTACTGAAACAATGTTACGGTTTTCCATCGTAGGTTCAGACCCCGATCTTTTTTTCTTTTATTTCTCTTTTTTTCTTTTCCGTGGCAGGAATTTCCCAAAAATTACCCAATCATTTGATTAACACGTTGAGTGCTATGCGATTTTATAAGGAAATCCCCGTCAGGCCGCCCACACTGGTATTGTGGTACAGCAATGCGAAGCGCA
This sequence comes from Tetrapedia diversipes, assembly GCA_033822845.1. Lineage (NCBI taxonomy): Eukaryota > Metazoa > Arthropoda > Insecta > Hymenoptera > Apidae > Tetrapedia > Tetrapedia diversipes. Next base: position 712,623 of record JAOPTO010000112.1, on the reverse strand, counting down.
CTACGACCAAATTAGAATTTACTCGATGCAAGTGTTTAAACATATTAGGGTCATTGTTTCTTATCGTAGTGGAAAATATTTGCGTTTGGAAGGAAATACTTATATGGACATTTATCTAACACGTTTAGTTTTATATCTTATTTTACACTGTCAATCACCGATAACTATCGTGGCACTCAAAGTGTTAATGGACTAAAACTCTTACTTCGGGTTATAGAAATTTCGACTTAATTGTTTTTTAGTAAGAGGTCTAAGATATAAGAATTACGTATATGGGTAATTTTATTTACATTTTTTTCTAAATAGTCAACAAGTGCATACAACTTCGATTTATAGAAGTAACAGCTATAAAAGTTCAACTTGAAGACGTAAATCACGACTTGTGCTAGTATGGCTATACTAAATTCGGGTAACGGAAGTAAACGATATACAGAAACATGTGAAAAGTAATTTGAGTTAAAATAATTAGTACTTTGGTTTATAAAGAGTTTGACAGGAACAGGAACTGATTAATATTGTTTTTTCTATTTCAGAGTCATTCAGCATATTGTATCTAAGATGTTGGTATCCTTCACATTCAAACAGAATATGTTTAACTGTTTCTTCATCTGACTTGCACACAGGACAAATAGGTGAGTCTATCAGGCCTCTTTTAAAAAGCAAAAAATGTATGGATCTATATCCTGTTATTACATACAGCAACAGTATTGGTGACCTAAACCATGTTCTTGTTTTTTCGAATTCAACATTCTTGATAAATTGATAAGTATCCCTACCATATTTGTTCGCGTTCCATCTTTCTTGCCAAAGTTCATATACTCTTTCTTCTATTAATTTTATGTACAGTTCAAAATTTTCTGCCTCCACTTTATTTTCCCAATTGATTGTCGATCCAGTCCAATCTATTGAAAGATTTCTTTTAATTCGCCTTGTCATGACATGTTTGGATATTTGTGAGGCAATGGGTAAAAACCCACTGACTACTTGCATTGCAGTCGTAGATGTTATACGACACACTTTGATAAGAATCATTAATAACGTACGCTGCATCGCGTTAAGGTTTTTCAATATTGCCAAATTAACTTTTTTTCTGTACCAGACTATTGTTCCATATGTGACAATTAGAATACAGACCGCTTTATAAAATATTTCTCTTTAAAATCTCTTTAAAATCTCTTTATACTCCATTCATTGTGAACAAGTTTCTTCAGATTCATGGCGTAATTCAAAATTTTCTCCCTTATATGTTTCACATACGGCAGAAAACTCATCTTGTCGTCAATTATAACTCCTAATACTGATCTATACGCTTTACTGTTATGCCGTGTACTTTGATCTGTATAGATCTTATTTCATCTAATTTTCCTTTAAGCAACATTGCAACAGTTTTCTTTTCTGATATCTTAACCTTACTTCGTTCGCTCCAGTCTTGGAACAAACAAATTGCCTTATACCCATTCCTTTCAAGATCGACTCTCGAGTTTCCCTTAATTATAAGTAGAACGACTCCTCTTGTCAAACTGAAGGGTGCTGGTAAAGTTTCTTTTCCGCGTGTCTAGCCATTCAGGTGGTACAACTTCATTGATGGACCCACGCTGTTTGAGTCCGTTTATCTAGGTCATATTCCCTAACGACTCTCCAAAGGCCGAACAGGACCATATTTGGGCGTTTAGCTCCATTAGGACCTGGTGTAGTTCAGTTGGGACTATTACTTCTAGAAATCCCACTAGGCCAGCAGTCACTTTTCTTTTGACTCGTGCTAGACCAATTTTATATTTACTGGATAAGGTATCCAGTACTATATTCATCAACGTCGTGATCTGGGGACTGAATTGAATCCTGCTTTCTATCCCCGCGTTGAGGGCATTGGGAGGAAAGTGCACTCCCTGTAATACAGATCTGCCATCTGGATTCAGATGGTCGAGCTCACCATAGCCAAGAAAATTTTCGTTAGCCTGAAAACCTTCTGGCAGCAAATTTTCAGGAAGGGGGTCCAATTTGCATTATTTTGGAGGGTGGCTTCCACTCGTCTCTGTGTTGCTCTTGGTGATACATAACATTCGTAGACGTTATGTGTATTTTCATTAACTGAGCCGAACGATCCACTAGTTTCGTTTTCTTCGGCACGTGGTACTGCGATTGTCGGTACGTTTGTGATAACCGACTCCCCCGATGCAGTCACTGTTTTACCTATATTTGTTAGATATTCGCATATAGGTCCTGAGAGGGTCATCTGGTCGAGGTGCGCTGCCGCGTCACCTTCGGATTTCAAGCCTCCCTCTTTATTATCATTCTGTTGCATGTCTATTACAGTAGCTGCTAATGCAGTAGTACAACTATGCAAAAAGCGCAGTATGGCAACTTGCGCAGTAACCGGTCATCAATCTCCTACATGTCCCTGAAGGTGCGCTGGACAAGCAGCGGGAATGTGGAGTGTTCAATATTTTGACCAGTCAACTGGTCAATGCTGATACTGTTCACGATGGGCATCACGGAATACATGGGTCCAGCAATCTCCGGTGATTCATTGGTGGCCTTCATGGCCGCCTCATCATCAGCCCGGCTTTCCACGGTTTCCTGAGGTTTTCTGGCATCCCGCCAGTTACTGACCCTCGAATGCTGGCGTTCCTGGCGTTGGGATTTTAGCCACGATGGCCTTTGTAAAGCAGCCGCCTCTCTTTCTTCAACTTCAGCTAAGTTGCTCCATTCCGGGCGTTCCACTGCTTCCGCTCTGCGCATGTTAAATTCAAAAATTCTTTGCACGTCGCGGTTTGTCTTCCTCGGTTTTCCAAGGGTAGGTTGTGCCGTCTGGCGATTCATCTTACTGTAACTGTTTGTTATACGTAGGTACAAACGACCGGAAGAGGTTCCTTCGCGTTTTGCAAGGAACGACCAATGCCTCCTTAACACTTTATCTACCGGAATCCTATTAATCGGCTTCAACATGCTTACAATCAGTCCGTAAATTTTGTAATGTTTCCTTGCACGAAGGTGACTGTTTCGAGCGATATAGTATGTATGCTGTAAAGAGATATGAAACTATAAATTACTCGAAGAAAATCATTGTACTCAATTCATTAGCGATGCATCCACGCTAAAATAAACCCATCGGTAGTACGCGTGCAATAACTTACGCGGTGCATAAAGTGTTAAACGTTCTCGCGGGCAAAGGGCTTCGAGAAATTAATCGTGGACTTTGGTCCGGCCAATGCGGAGCCCTCCGATTTCTCTGAGCAGATCTTTTACGAGAAAGATTGTTGCAACCTTCTCGTACGTTATGGAGTTCGGATCGAATCGAGTTTCCATTGAATATGAAAATAAACTTGTTTTCCTCTTTGCGGGGTGAGCTGCGGGTAAGCCGGTCGTCACACCACATGAGTTCAAGAAAGTTTTATTAATTAAAAACCTTTTATCAGGTTGAGGAGCTTCGATTTCGTGCTCGTTGTCGCTCGCTCGGTTGTCAGAAACAGACTAAACACGATCGGCAGCTTCGCTGGCACGTTTGCATTCATGTTAAAGATTGACGTCAGGCAGCGCTTACAAAATTGAAATAATGTTTTCTCTATCTTTTCTCTGTCGTTTCTCTCTCTCTCTCCCCCCCTCTCTAACGCGACATCGTCGTTAGATGCGTTCAGTAATTTTTGATTCGAACTGGTTTACGAATCGTTATCAGCGCATCTGAGAGGTCGCTTGTATTTATTATTTTTTGCCTTGCTCACCGTTATTCGGTGGCAAGGTACATAAGACAATAACCCATAACCTACGCGGTTATTGCTGTAACGGCTCGAATTTAAACATTCCGCCCCCCTTGCACTGTCCGCGCAGTCACCCGGAAAAGCGGAAGTATTTTGCCGTTCACGAGAGAAAGAATCAGAGAAGAAGAAAACAAAATAAAAAAAAAAAATTCTGGAAAGACTTACCGTTTGCTTCCATAGATCTTGAGCGCCGTGTCGACGGCAACGTCCAGCAACTCCTGAGTATAAGGGTCTCTCCTCCCAGGGCGGTCGGGGCTCCTCCGCGCGACCGCCGTGACCCACGTGTTTGTTTTAGTGGTGGAATTCGTTCATCCTCGTTGGCACCGGGGGCGATGGATGTTCCCACTTGGACAAACAGAGATCATTAACCCTCTTTATTCAAATATTCCAATGGGCGAGTTTTGATATGCTCTAGTGGATTTTGCAAGTAAGTAGGTTTAATATCATTCAACATTCGTTCAATACTTTTTGGAAAATGACTGAAGTTTTGATTTTGCATTACCCGTCGCTAGGGTGACAAACAAGATTTCCTGCACCCTACGAGGTAAGCATTGTAACACATGTTGACACGGCCCTGAGTTCGCCTGTGCGCAACCAGCCAAACAGACGGCGGTGCAAGGCGGGTTGCCTAATTTTGCCCAATTTTTAACTGCTAATAACTAATTAACGAAGCGTTTTACAAAATTTCGTGACTCTTGATTTTCGTCTTATTTCAACGTCTAGAATCACCCACTTCATTTCAGCCCAGAGGTAGATTAACACCTTGTATGTTATTCCTTGTATAAGAAACAGAGAGGGTGTGCTAGGGTTCTTTATTGCTTTGTGGATTTGTGTAAGATATGGAAGTGCATTTGTGAATTGTTTATACCAGAAATTGTGTACAGGGTGTTAATCTACCTATGGACTTAAATGAAATGGGGGGTTCTAGGCGATGAAATAAGACGAAAATCAAGAGTGACGAAATTTCGTTAAACGCTTCGTTAATTAGTTATTAGCAGTTAAAGATTGCCCCAAATCAGCCAATCCGCTGCAGCGCCGTCCGTTGGGCTCGCCGCGCACAGGCGAACCCAGGACCGTATCAACATGTATTATAACGCTTACCTCGTGGGGCGCAGGAAAACTTGTTTGCCACTGTTAAATAATTATACCCTTTTATTTATTAAACAATATTTATTTATTAATATACCAATCTTAGACTTAATGCTTATGCGAGTATATCTCGAGCTACGACTACTTCTACATTACAACTACGGCTATTACTAGTTTACATAGTGGGGATATAAGTATGACTGACAATAAATAGATGTCGTCACAGGTTCTATGATTATCTGTCTATTGTACAGTAGCTAGATATTGTTGGAACATTCATGCTTAGTATTTAACACGCCTCTCTGAATTTTCAACAATATGACTTATTTTGATTAATCTTCATCTTTACTTATAAACTAGGCTTTAAACAAATAAATTTTACTTTTCTTTAAAAAGAAATTCAAAATGTACTATATTAGGTTGAAGGCTTTTCTATTTGCTTCAAATTTCAACTTATTCAAACTTTTGGTTAATATATCTGCTAAATTAGACGATCTTTACAATATCAATAATACCATTTTCATAATTCTCATTTATATAATGGTACTGTACTTCAATATGTTTTGAATTTTTGGTGAAGTTTCCATATTTAGCAATGGCAACAGCTCCAGAATTATCTTCATATAAAGTTATCGGGTTTTTAATTTTTAAATCAAAAGAATCACTTAATAAATTTTTCACAAACAAAACTTCGGTTACAGCCTCTGACATTGCAGTATATTCTGCAAAAGTTGAACATTTTGTCACTGTATTTTGTTTGTGTGTTTTCCAAAAAATTAAGTTGCCGTATAGTCTTATTGCAAAGCCTGTGGTAGATTTTCTGTCTACATTATTACCTGCAAAATCTGAATCTACCATACAGTCTAATGTCTTACTTTTCAAATTATCAAAATAAGTTAACTTTAAATCTTTAGTTAGATACAAATATTTCAACACTCTTAAAGCATACATAAAATGTGTACTTGTGTAGCAGTTTTGGAATCTGCTTAGATAATTTACGCTGTATGTAATATCTGGTTTTGTGCCCATACTAAGATATAACAATTCGCCTATTAAATTTCTATATTTGATTCTTACATCTACTTCTTCAGCTGGTGATAATTTCAGATTGTACTCCATCGAAGTGTTATATAATCTTGCATATTTTAAGTTATATTTAACAGCCAAAGATTCAAAATATTTGGTTTGGCTTAAAGACATTTTTCTTCTGTCCTCTATATAATCAATATCTATACCTATATAGTTTTTAATTTTACCCATATCTTTCATAGGAAAACTTTCTTTTAAGCTCGTCTTAACTTCTTCGATTTTCCATTTATCTTTACAACATATTGCGAAATCATCAACAAAAACTAAAATATATTAAAACTAAAATATATTGGATCTTTGCTTGTTTCGTTCACATAAAGACAACAATCGTATTTGCTTCTCACAAAATTTAGTTTTTCGAGACGGCTGTTTAAACAATCATACCAAGCCCTTGGACTTTTCCTTAAACCATACAAAGCTTTTTACAGTTTCCATACTTTATTTTCGCCTGTCTCGTAACCTTCTGGTTCATAAGTATATACTCGTGATTTTACAATTCCATTTAGAAATGCGGTTTCAGCGTCCATTTGTTCAACAAATAAGTGATTAACACAACAATTGCTTAACAATATTTTTAGAGTTTGCATTCTACCTACAGGTGAGTATACATTTTCAATATAATCAGTTTGCTGAGAACCTCTAGCGACTACCCTTGCTTTATATTCACCATCATTTTTCTTCTTAAAAATCCACTTCACATCTATTACCCTTTTATTGTTGAGTTTGTTTACGACTACCCAAGTTTTGTTCTTTTTAATACTTTGAATTTCTTTATCCATAGCCTTTTGCCATTCTCTACTTTCTGAACAATTTATGGCTTCCTCATACGTATTTGGTACATTTACGTCGACATTATTTATATAGATGAAGTGTGTCATAGGATTACCGTATCTCTCTACAGGACTCTTCTTTCGCTGTGAAATTCTAGGTACTTGTACATTTTGTTTGTTATTTTCAACAATTTCCTTTTCTGCATTTTCAACTATATCATCAATTTCCAAATTTTCAATATTCTCATTTTCATCATTATTGTTATTGTCATTATTTTGCAAATTCAAATGTATATATTTATTGTTATACTTGTCCTCGTCGTTTTTCAGTTTTTCTAAGCAAATCAATTCGTTTTCATTTTCAATAACTTTAACGTGTCTGGCATTTATCACCTTATGATCCAAAATTACTCTATAGCAATTATTATTATAACCTACCAATATACCTACTTTAGCTTTATCGTCCCATTTACCTTTTCTTAATACTTCAGGCGTTCTAACAAAAACTTTACTACCATGTATTTTTAAATGTTTCACATCGGGTTTTCTTCCAAAAAATACTTCGTACGGCATTTTGTTTTCTACTGTATTGGCTATTGTACGATTTTTCAAATAAGCAACTGTTATTGTAATTTCTGGCCAATATCTAGGGTGAATTTTTGCCTCTCTAGCTAAGCATCTACCTAAGTCCATTACTGATCTATTATACCGTTCCGCGACTCCATTTAACTGATGTACATATGGTGGGCATGGTAAAATTTCAATACCCTTTTGTCTTGCAAAATTATAAATTTCATTGTTCAAATAATCTTTTGCGTTATCACATTGAAGTTTCTTAATCGTTTTGTTAAATGTGTTTTCAACTAAGTTCACAAATTCCTTAAATCGGTATGCTATTTCAGATGTTTGTTTAATACAGTAAATTTTCGCACATTTACTATAGTCATCTATAAAGGTTAAGAAATATTTTTCGCCACGATAACCAGTAGTTCTGTGTGGCCCATTCAAATCTGTGTGAATCAACTCTAAAATTTCGGTCGATTTTGTTCTCTCATTTGCAAACGGTACATTAGCCATTTTACTTTGAATACAATTTGCCCATTGTATACTAACATTTTCTAACTTTTCTGGCAATCCGTCAACTAATTTATCTGTTACCAATTTATTCAAATATTGGAAATTTATATGACCTAATGCTCTGTGACCATTTTTCTTTATCAGTTAACTTGACTGTATTTATGCAAATATCATTGTTATTATTTTCTTTCAACATACTTTTAATAGAATACAAACCGTTAATTTTTGTTGCGACAGCTGTTAATTTTCTACTTTTGTTATAAATTTTCGCTGTATCGCCTCTGGCTACTATAGTATTACCCTCTGTTATTTTCGAAAAACTTAATAAATTTCTTTTGATTCCTTCTACATAATAAACTCCTTTCAAATCTATTTCTACCTCATTACAATAATTTTTGAAACAAGTTTTTACGTCACCGATTTTCGTCGCTTTCAAAGTCTTTCCGTCCGGTAATTTTACATCGACTGGACTATCTAAAGTTATACACTCATAAAAATAATTTTCATTATTTATGATATGGTCAGTACAACCGCTGTCCAATAACCATTCAATTTCATTCATATTTTTACAATTGCTAGGCCCTGTCTGATTTACATTTATTTTTACTACCTGAGTTAACCATGAGTCATGTGAAAAATCATGATGTTTGTTGCTACTTGTTGGTCCATGTACGTGCGCCTCTCTGCGCTGACCTGAAAACCTGCTTCGAGCTTGGCCTCTGAAATGCCATTTTGCCGGTCCTCGTTGACCTCTTGGAGTATGGTATGAGCGTCGTTGAGCTGTTGGTGTGTAGAAAGATCCCCGATGACTTACAGGGGTGTGGTAGAAACCTCGGTGACTCTGTTGATTAGAGTAAAAACCTCGTCCCTGATAGTTTTGTTGTCCACTTTTATAGTACCTTGATCCTGATGTGTCGATATCATTTTTTGTATCGACATTAAACGTGCTTGCAGTGCTACTTTCACATTGATTTCTACTCAAACTTTTCTCCTTAATTTTTGATTTTATAAGTTCCACTGATCTCTGAGCTTCTGGCACTAAATCAATAAGATGACCGATATAACTATAATTCGACGGTAACGCTTTAATCATATATCTCATTTTTTCTTCATCTGTCAGTGTACCACCGGCTGTTGTAAAGTCATTACATGCCTTTTCGAATTCACAGAAAAATTCATCGATTGTATTATAGTCTTTTAATTTAACTTGATCCAATTTATTTCTGTTTATAATCTGCAGTGCAGTAGACTGCGTAGAATACATCTTGTCGAGCTGTTGCATCATTTCGAGTGCGGTTTTGCACTTCCTTATGTACTCCAACTGTTTGTCTGAAATTGCACTCACTATAATAGTTCTTGCTTTTAAGTCAAGCTTTTTCCATGAAGCATCTCTGTTGACTTCTTCTTTAAAAGTTCTCGCTGGATCGTCGCATTCTTTGTATTCCAAAATGTTTAAAATTCTGAATTTCCATGCTGAGTAATTTTTTACATCAAAAACTGGAATGGAGATATCGTCGATTTTCGCTTGCCTGGCCATTTCTTCTTTTATTCTGTTTTCCACTTCAATTTTCAAATATAATGTCGTTTTAACGTTTTTAGAAATACTTTTCTTAAATAATTTCTATGGTCTCTTCTCAATTCTTGAATTTTTTCACCTGAATGTTCACCTTTTTGTTTTTGCTTCTTCAGTATTTTATTCTGTGAACCATTTGTTTATTGTAAACATTTACTTAAATTTTCAATCGTTGTTTAATTGCCTTAAATTTTATGCAAAACACTTTTTATACAACTGTGTGCTTAACCTTAAACTTTTGCACGTGGTCACTTAGCCTCCAAATTTTCACCAACTTAATTTTTACGTATTCAGCACCTTTTAAGTAAACAAAATATTTACTTTAATGTTCTCGATTGTTTCTAAGTACTTTTTATGTTAGTAATAATATTTTTCAGTTCAATAATATTTTTCATATCGATTTGATTTTTTTTAAACTTTTGTCTATTAATCACGCCACGTGTAGAACGCCAACTACGGACTGCTACCATGTCAAATAATTATACCCTTTTATTTATTAAACAATATTTATTTATTAATATACCAATCTTAGACTTAATGCTTATGCGAGTACATCTCGACCTGAGCTCTCGAGCTACGACTACTTTTACATTACAACTACGGCTATTACTAGTTTACATAGTGGGGATATAAGTATGACTGACAACAAATAGATGTCATCACAGGTTCTATGATTAGGTGTCTATTGTGCAGTAGCTAGATATTGTTGGAACATTGATGCTTAGTATTCAACAGTCACGGTTAATTCAAAATCAAAACTTCAGTCACTTTTCAAAATGTTGAATGACATTAAACCTGCTTACTCGCAGAATCCACAAGAGCATGTCAAAACTCGCCCATTGGGATTTTCAAGCAAAGGGGGTCAATGATCTCTTAAAGCAGATAGTACACTGCCCAAAAGTGAAGCACCCACACGCATTCAAATCGCGATTTTCCCGTCCGCGAATATTTATTGAATAATACACTAGCACCGTGATTGTCCCATCCGCAGTGTCCACAAAAAGGTACACAACACACGTGCACGAATCAGTCATAATTTACACCGCCACTATAATGTATTCTTTTCTCTCTTCTTTTGCACTCCCACAACCACATCACACACGCGACACAAAATACACTCACAACTATATTTTATTTAAAATTAAATTTAAAAAAATGTTAAAATTTTATACAATATTGTAAAACACTAAAATTGGTTGCATATTCATTATATGTAATTTAACGATAACGAAAAATAGAAACAAACAAATCGCCAAACAAAAGAATATTGTATTATCGCAGACTCGGCGCTAAAGCAACAGACTTCCAAACCCGCGTTTTCGCGGGGCCTACATACAATGTGTTAAGATTAATGTTGGTACGTTTCATGTATGCTCCACTGTCTAGGAGTCATCTACTGAAATACATGCGCGATTTGCTTTGTATTAATATTTAACCAATTATATAATAATGGTATATATAATAGCAACAATATTTGTTTCTGGAGACTTTATAACGTGTCAAATATTCATTCAGCACAGAGCTCAACTGTAGCTTGCGGGCTCTGGCGATTTGCCTCTTTAATCTGCGCATGTGCTTCTTTTGCTTTTCAAGCGAGACCGTCCTCCAAGGTACCATCTTGCCTTGCTTTTTCCTCAAAGGTATACTGTTAAAAATTCGACTAAGGAAATTTTATATTAAAATAAATTTTCTCAGTCTTCGCCGAGCCTGGAGAGGGAGAGTGGAATCGATAAAGGTTCTAAACAAGGTCAATGCTGAAGTGTAGTTCTTTTGGTTTTTACACCGTTTATTTTTACACAATGTTAGGATAGATTATATAAAATATATGTGTAGAGCCTTTTTTTATTCTTCTGCCCTCTGCAGGAGAACGTCTGCCCTCTGGTGGTCGTCCTGAGGGCCGGCTGCTGAGGACTGTATTTAATGTTAATGTTTATTTTTTCTTACAAAGTCCGAGTCATCTTATTACACGGCGATATACCAGATCGCGACGACTCCTTTTGTCGGTAATAAATCCTGTTAAGAGATTAAGTGTTAAGCATCGCAATACTTCAACACATATAGATCCGACGTGTCTATGTGTTTAGACCACGTCTCGGTTAATACCGAGGATCTACTCTCTTATGTGTGTATTCGACTCGCTTATGAAATACACGATTCTGTCGGAATACACACAACGTCTTCTTCCGTTCGTGCGTAAATGCGTAAATGCGTAGTCCCACGGTGGCTGGCTGCATAGACCTGCAGAAACTTCAGAGCACCTCCAGTATTACATTCGCAGAGCGGCTAGGGTTACTCTGCGATGTTTCTACATTATTGGTGCATGCACCGCCGGGCCTACACTGCGACAAGCGTAGCTAATTGCATCATAGCCATTGCAGCTTTAAAGGAACAACCGTTGTTCGATCGTACACAGATCGAGCGTATTCTATGACTTTTTCAAGACCCCCGTGCGTGAATCTCCGATTCACATGATGCACGGGAACAGGACCAATATCCTCCACTAGAATACACCTGCTGTTGATGGGCAGGATTTTACGTAAGACGTACCCTATTCTGTGGGCGTGCATCCCCTTAATGCTTCACGAATAAGGACAGCAGAGATGCACGGGACAGAATAGGTGATTATTACCGTCACCGGCGAGCTCCGAAAGTCCGAACTCACCGGCTGTTCTTTCCTCTCTATCCAGAGGAATTCAGGTGTAGTATTGTCGGTGAATCATAAGAAACTTATGGATGTCCACCGACGTCACGGAGCTGCGGAATGCGAAACGCATGAATCTATAAATGACGAATACTAAGTCCAATTCTAGCCTCTCTCGCACTGTGTGGTCGATGCACGTTACTACGAAAATCATAATATAGACGTACCTGATGACCAGAAATACTCCACTCCGTGACTTGTTCCGTTTTCAAGTGTGATGAATGTACGAACCGACTTCACTTCACTAAGCAAAACCTCAAAACGGAATCTCCGTTCTTCCGCGGCACTCGGTCTCAAATAGTTCGCAGAAGAAGTACGTCTTGCTCTCATACAGAAACGCCGTTTCTCGAATCCTTATTCGCAGTTTCGAATTAGTCGGGCAACAGGCGTTAGAGTCTCGTTAATCATCTTTTTTGTCCTTGCGGCTCGATGTCCTCGAGCGACAATAGCCAAGACCAAGACGGTGTTTACCGAATCCGCCGTTAGACGTTACCCGATTATTGTTACGTTTAATAACGATTAACTCAGAGGTCGCGAATCCAGGGGCGTCGCTATGCGTGATATCGCCCGAACCTTGTTTCGAAACGCAGTTTTTTTAACATATACATTTCTTACAAATCGAATGTATTTTGTAACTTATTTTTTTGACTACTTTGTCCAGACATTCGGTTCTACATAATTCCAAAAATTCATTAGAAAAGTATTCCTCGGCCAATTTATGAAACTACTCCCAATCCGCACGTTTTATGTTATAAGTGCGATCCTCCATCACATTCTATTATATGCTCCGCTCACTTTTATTGATGTCATAATTAAATTATGGTCTGACACTGTGACCATATCTGTCACCTTCCATGAAGAAATCTTTCTATATGTAACATCAATATTGGATGTGTCATGTAGACTACTATATGTAGTCATGAACGAATTCTTATTTAAGATGTGCTAATTATTGGACAAGATTACATCCTCCAGTATTCTTCCATTGTCATCCGTTAGTTTTGAAAACCAACACACTCATTTTGCATTTGCATCCATGACAATTAAAATATTTTCATTTAATAGCTTAAGCAAACATCTTTCTAAACTATTCATTAATCTTATATAATTCTGTACTGACAATATATGGTTGACAATACAAGTTCAGTATGTAGAAACTGAACCTTTGGTATGTCACTTTCACTGCCATTAAGTGTTGAGTGTCAAATTGATTTAGGACAAACATATTTACTTGTGACTTAGCAATTATGGCAACCCATGGCTTATCGGTCCTCGGGTGTATTACATTTAGCACCGGCGAATTATATCCACATACTTTCTCCCTATATGTATAGGGTTCTTGAATGCAGACAATATCCAATTTATCTTTAATTAAGAAGTGTTTAATTTCAACAGCCGCAGCTATCGCTCTCATTGCATTTATTTGTGCAATTTGTAGCTTCACTTTATCTTGTTTTTATAAAGCTTCATTTGTCGCAGATATTCTGGGCACTGTTTGCTCCTCAAACTATGTTGCAACTCCTTTCTTTGGAATCTCACACATATAGGACAAATTGGACTCTCTTTTTTCGAACAATCGCCCTTTGTGTGCTCTGTACTCCCACTGGTTTCACAAACCTGCTTAGGAGCACTACAGTATTTCGCAATATGTCCATATGTATGGTACTTAACCCCTTGACTACTGTGGGCGCCTGTAGGCGCTTAGAAATTTTGCGTTTGTGATACTGAGAGCGCCTATAGGCGCTCGACACAGTTTGACTTCCTGAGACTGAGAGCGCCTATAGGCGCTTCACACAATATGGCTTTCTGACACCAAAAATTCGCCGTTCCCGGCGCACATCGTAACTCAATCCCTGACGTATGGTACAACCAGTACATATAAAAGTCTGCCGTAGTCGAGGGGTTAAAATATCTTGCAATGTTAACATATTCCTTTATTTTGTAGGATCTCCATAACATGAAGATGCTACCATTCCGTAGGGTATAATTATATAACATTGTAGGCAATTGGACATCCCAATTGACTCTTCCCTCATTTTTAGTTTTGAAGGCATATCTAAAGCTAACTTCGTTAGCCAAATTTGCCTTTCTTTTGATGAAATCTCATCGAAGTTCTTTTCGTGGAACTCTTTTTTCACATCCTGGGGTTTGTACTCCTTCTCAACGTCTTATATTATCATAGAAGGATTAATTTTTTGGGCTCAGTTGCATTCAGCTCTTTTTTTTCCAAATTTGCCTCGTTGATAATTCTTACATCGCTCGTGCTATAAACTTCAACGAGCATTCCCTTTGTTCCGAGTTGTTTCATCCTTTTGAATTTCAAATTTTTAATCTTTTCCTGCAGAACTTTGGTGATCTCCGTTTTCAGTTCTTCATTTGTACGCCTATCCTACTCACTACTAGGTTTAATCAACACAACTTCACCTTTTTCTAGTTTTCTAGGCCGTTAAACTACTGCACTTGGTGGCCCTTTTTGCGCTGACGCAGCTGCCTGGGCATAAGACATTCCGACTTTCTTATCACACTCACTATGATGTGGAATCAATTTCTCTCTCTCATGTATTTCTTGTTGGAGTTTGGCCTCCAACATGGACCACTTGGCCAAAATAAATCTAATAGAAGATTTTGATATTTTATTGCTCACATTCAGGAGATGAGCCTTGCAGTTCTTTCCTAGCAGCTTTAATATCATCCACCCCAGTCATGCCAGCATCAGTCTCTCGACTGGGTGGTTCTGGAACAACACGCCTCTTCTTATTTCGTGCTCCAGTCGCAAGTTCTTCAATAATGGACGAGACTGAGTTGCCCCGACTCAACGTTTCTAAAGGTGTTAATGTGACACGACATTCGTCCATTTGCTCCTTCCTACTCCTTATCTCATATATGTTAGTTTATTTTGTTTTTCCAGTATCCATCATTGTACTCACGAGTAGGTCGGAAATGATGTCAACCCAGGCAGAGCCGCCTTATCCAGGCAAGGCTAGATACCACCAGGAGAGTACCAGTTATCCCGGGAGTAGGCGCTAGGTGGCTGATCCACCCAACAGCCACCTTCCCGTGCGTATGATGACGGGGTGGTACCCAGAGGCCGCGCACCATAGCCCTGGGGATTAAGGAATTTTTTATGGAGGTTGTCAGCCTCGCAGTCCGGCCGGTTAAGACAAGACCCCCGTTCCTGCGAAACATGACCATAGGTTTACGTTGTGATCTCGACTCGGATACCTCGGGGTCGTTAGGCCCGTACTACGGTCAACAACGGTCAACCTCAGCCCCTGAAAGGAGTGGATAGGAACATATGATATTGGCCGTTTGTGTCCGAGGTCAACACCGCACATTCAGCTTTTCGCTTATATCGGCTTAGGCCTCCCAACTGTTAATGACTTATTTCTGACACCTCTCAAGCAATGCCCATACAAAAAGAAGCGGGATGGGGATACCTTCCATCCGCTTTTAACTTCATTTGAATCTTGGGGAAGAAGACCACGCTTGACTCCATGTGTGTCTGTTGAAAGGAATGTCTTTCTTCGGGTCTCGTTTGCGAATATGCCATTGGACACACCTGAAGTAAAATAGAGACCTGTTATCACAGAGGCAGCCCCCCCCCCCCGCCAAAAACGGCAACTGATGGCGTTAACCGTGAAGTAGTAGCTGCTTGCTAAACTAGGTTTACATAAGGTCTAATCTCGACCGACGAACCGGTCCGACACCTCAAACGATCGCCTTATGAGAACCATATTTATTCCCACCAGTAGATAGGGACAGAGGTAATTCGTTAATCCATTCATACGCGTCGCTAACTAAATGACGAGTCTTTTGGCCGTTTTGCTTCTTTTTTTTTGGAAGGAGGAAAAAATGCAATTATGCACACCGGCTGTGCGGCGGTAGCCGGTAGTGAGGGGCTCGCATTTGTTACCTACTAAAATAACCTCGTTGTATTATACCTGACAGCGTGTGGGCAGGTAGCACCCACGTTTGGTCTAGTTCTCCGGTCTCCTCTTCAGCCGATTCCAGTTCTTGATATTTGTTCGACATTCAACTAAGAAAATTTTATATTAAAATAAATATTTTCCCTTGTCTTCGAATAGCCGGGAGAGGGAGAGTGGTATCGACAAAGGTTAAGAATTGTCAACGCTGAGTGTTTAAAAAACTCGACTAAGGAATATATTATATTAAAATATATATATGCCCTAGTCTTTGAATCGCCGGAAGAGGGAGAGTGGTATCGACAAAGGTTATGAACTGTCAACGCTGAGGTATATTTACATTGGTGTTCCAGCCCGGAACACCGTTTATTTGGATTATACAAATTAGAAAGAACCGATATAAATTTATTTTTCCTCCCGATGTATTGGCCCGGTTGGTGCCCAACGTTCCGGCTCGTCGGGTAGGTCAGGATCTTCACCTGTGAACATTGTGGACTGTATTAGTTTTACAAGATAAATATTTATTATTCTTAGGTCCGAATCGTCGGCTTATTTCACGGCGTTAATCCGTGTCGCGACGATTTCTTGCGGCGGCAGTTAATCCTGTTAAGAGATTAGTGTTGAGCATCGCAATGCTCAACACATATAGATCAGACGCGTCGGTGTGTTTAGACCACGTCTTGGTAAACACCAAGGATCTACTCTCTCATGTGTGTATTCGACTTGTCTACTACATAGACGATTCTATCGTAATACACACAACGTCTTCTTTCCGTTCGTTTCCCTTGCGTGTGTGTCGTAAGTACACACGCAATGCGTAGTCCCATATAGGCCAGGTACATGGACCTGCAGAAACTGCAGAGCGCCTCCAGTATTACATTCGCAGAGCGGCTGGGGCTACTCTGCGATGTTTCTACATTATGGGTGCATGCACCGCCGGGCCTACACTGCGACAGGCGTAGCTCAGTAGCATCTTAGCCATTGCAGTTTTGAAGAAACGACCGTAGCTCAATCGTGCACAGATTGAGCGTATTCTATGGCTTTTACAAGATCCCCGTGCGTGAACGGGCGTCCCCAGATTCACATGAATGCAACGAGAATAGGAAGTAGTATCCTCCCCTAGAATACACCTGCTGATGGTAGGCAGGTTTTAAAGAAAGACGTACCCTATTCTGTGGACGTGCATCCCCTTAATGCTTCACGGGTAAGGACAGCAGGGATACACGTGACAGCGATAGGTGATTATTGCCGTCTTCGTCGACCTCCGAAAGACCTTTTCTCAAGATAAACTTTACTCCGTGATTCTTTCCGTTTTAACGATTGAAAAATATTTGTCTTCGCGAGACCAAATTTCTAAACGGAATGCTCCTTCGTTTGCGTGCACCCGGTATTTAATACCACGCGGACGAGGTATGTCTTTCTCTCTCATTCGCATATAGAAACGCACTTTCTCAAAACGTTAGTTAAAATTTCAAATTTGACGAGCCGCGGACGTTAGGGATTCGTTAAACATCTGTTTTCTACCTTGCGGCTCGATTTCCTCGAGCAACAAATGCCCAGGCCGCGTCGATGTTTACCGAATCTGCCGTTAAACATTACTCGATTACCGTTGCGATTAATAATGTAGAACTCAGAGGTCGCGAATCCAGAGGCGTCGCTATGCGCGATATCGCCCGAACCTTTTTCCGAAATGTACTTTTTTTTAACAATATTCTTCTTGTTTCGATCTTTTTGTTGAAGATTCTATAGCAGTGCAATCCTCCTATGAGTGTTCTTGTGGCCAGTATTTTTAACTCATCCTTTTTAAGAACTCCAAGCAGATCGTTGCAGACGTGTGTTGAATCTCTGTTGTTGAAGTATTCAACGACAGTGCAGTATGTGATGAATCGGTTAGTACGACTTCTTGCTTTCGTGGGCCAGCCGCAGGTAAGTCTGCTCACTCACAACCTGGGTATCAACTACCAACACGGTACTGCCGCTTTTTGCCACTAGGTCTGGCTTTCTGGTCCCATCTGGTGTTTTTAGAAGTGGCTCTACTTCTACCCTCTCGTACTTCTTCTGCAGAGCTCGGTGTATGTAAGATGTAATTGCATGGTGCCGGGCTATTCGAGCACCATTCGTTTTGTGGCACTTTAGTAGGACATGATTTAGCGTCTCTATCGCATTCCATCCCGTTCTGCATAATCTGTCCTGCTGTCTACCTCGGTTTGAACGAGATTTGGTAGGTAGGGCATTCATGCGTAACTTTACGCAATTTATATAATCTTTGTCCGTTAGAAGTCTAGTACCATCCGTGATCCATCGGTTTTGCGATGGCACCTTCTTCGAGTCCTTGAAAGCCTTCCTGTCTACAGATTTATGGTATAATCCAACCCACCGCCTTTCAGTTTCAGCGACGTTACCCTGTTCTACATATGCGTCTATGAGCCTTCGCTTCGACTCCTGGACTTCCTGTTCTAGGAAAGAATTCGGGATCTTGTCCGCTTCGTCTATGCCCTGTAATCTTACCTTCCTCAGGAAAAGTATTAGCCATCTCATAGATGGTATCGAAAGTCCTCCATCTACAGCTTTGGCGTGTATATACGCATTCGTCTCGTCATGGGAGAGCGCAAGCCATTTCCTTACGGCTCCTCGCACTAGGGTGTCTACCTTCTTCAGTCTACTGAGATCAGAGATCATTGCTGTGGTTCCAGAGCGGCCTTTGATAATTTGGCTACGGCTTCCCTCAATTGTGCTTCAGGCACAGATGTTGTTCGACCCTCCGGAGTAAATGGGACCCCCAGATGTCTCCATTCATCCTGTCTCCTCATAGCGGGTATCATACGACCCAAGAAGTTGAATTTCGTATTAGGATCCACCACAAACATTTTTACATGTGGTACGTTCCTCTTCGCCACAGTGAAAGACTTATTGGTGTTGATCGTAAGTCCACGGTGCGCTAAGAAGCTCGTACATTTGTCAATCATAAGCGGCGTTGTCAAGTCCTTGCAACGTTGTTGCCATAAATATAAGGTCGTCCGCAAAGGCTAGTAAGTTATAATGTGCTCTAGCTACGTTGACTCCAACTTCCTTAGGTATTTGTTGGAATATTCTGTCTACTACCATATTTAAAAGCATTGGTGACAAGGGGTTACCCAGGTTTACTTCACATGTTTGATGTATCTTGTGGGTTATCCAGTCATCGCATACCAAGGTGGTTTGTCTATTTTTAGAGACATGGGAAATATACGAGACCATCAGTTTTGGGGCTCCCATAGTTATTAGAGTCTCTATAATTGTTTGCTGCGTGACTAGCTTTGGCCGGATCGACGAATACCAGGTATAGGGACTTAAATGTTTGCCTGTGGTGGAAAAGCACCGTATATAATGTGAACGTGTTTTCCGCACATCCATCAACTGGGACGAATGCCCTTTGTCTTTGGTCCAACGTCACGTTTCTCAACAATTGGTGTTTTCAACTGGTTCGCTAACACCTTGTGGAACGTTCTGGTTATGACTGACGATACCGTGATCGGTCTAAAATCGCGGGGATCTACGGCATTTTCCTTCTTAGGGATAAGTGTTGTTCGCGACTTCAATAGCCATTGTGGCGACATCCCACATATTAGGAATATATTGAGAATCCTCGCAGGGGTTTCCGTAGGCATTGCTCTCAGTTGCCTCGCAGTTGCCATATCAGGACTTGGTGGCGTGATCATTCCAGGAATCGCTTTCAGAACTTCCTTAGGTTCAATTGCTTGCCAAATTGCTTCGTCCATAGGTCGCTTTACGCGAACTCCGGGCGAGCTAGTACTTTCACCCCACATCACAGCGCGCCAGTAAGGTGTCATCACCTGTTCTTCAGGTGTAGTGGAAGACCCTTTATCCTTTAATAATGCCCGTAGGCATTTGTAGGGATTCCTTTTCCACGTGAGCTGTGTTCGAGTGTAGTCAGCTCTTCGTCGTTTTTTTTTGGAAAACTTAGGGGCAGTTCGTTGTTCCCCGTCTTTCGTCTGTCAGTTGGAACAGGAAACACGATTCTGCGGTGAGCTGTTATTGCATAAATTCCTTACCGAAATCTGTATCACTTATTGGCGGATACCTAGTTAATACATCTCTGATCTTTGTAACGAGACTGTCGCCCTCATCCTCCTTAACACTTTGCAGGCCGCTGTCACACTGACGTGACTTATTTTCGTCAACGTTGATACTTCACATCGACGTTTGTATAGGTAGATACATTGTTGCAGAGCAATATTTAACGAATAGGGAACAGTGGTTTCAACTGTTTTCCCTTCCCAATTTACCAGATTGTAACTACTTATGTTACGAACAATTACGTAAATATCACATTTTGTGAGTAGTAGAACCTGCGTGAATCTTGCCGGCGGCAGCGTAACGGCAATTCGATAAATGTGCGGCAGGTAAAGTGTTAAGAGAGTCATAGTTAGTACATTTGTTACTTGTAACATGTAACAATTTTTCCAGTGTATTATTCGATGTTTCTCTGTGTGCCCGCTGGTAGGCTTTTAAGTTTTTACTTGTGACGCGCTTCGAAGCATAAAGATGATTCTTAGATCTTACTTATTTATTTTCGGGTGTTTGGTTTTTTCCACACAGTTCTCGTAAAATGCCGGTGTATAGATACTCCCCACTGCATTGTTGTTATTGTTATTATGTTCTTTAGGTGGTGAGACAAGTTGAACTCTTTCATGACTTATTTTATTTATGTTATCGTGCCTATTGATTCGTATGAAATGTGTATTAGGGCATCTTTGTAATACAGGGTACAGCGATTCTCGTATCCCAGCGCCTGATACGTGTCGGCATTCATTGTCTTTCATGTAAGGTGCTCCCTTGATTGGTAAAAGGCCTATTTTCAACTGGACGGCTTCAATATAATGTCTACCTTTCCAGTGGACGTGTGGATTATATATCAAGTTCGAGTTGCCAGGGATCATAGCTGTTACACCCGCACCTAACGCTGTATCGTATAGTCTATTGATCCAGTATTGCTGGGTAGATTGTCTGGTGGTGATATTCACATTCTGCAGGAATCATTTTAATTTTGCTTTCTGGTGTTGAACTACGGGCGACCCGAAAATCTTGCAAGTCTGCTCATCGCCTCGGGCTTCTAACCGTTTTATTCGTCGTAAGTATATTGCAGAGATGTGCAAGAATAGTGATGGTATACCAAGTCCATCACTTCGAAGTGGAGCATGGATATATGGAGTCGGCGCGATAATAGGTAAGTGTAAAACTGCTTTAACAAATTTTATGGTGCATCATTCTATGTATTTTAGCTTGTTCTTTGTAATGTCCATATATTGGAGTCTATGGTGTACCCATGGTATCAGGTATCTTTGTAGAATATTTAGTTTTTGCCAAGGTTTTGACTGACTCTTTCTTAGATTTTCGAACATTGGTTCTAGGTTTGATAGTGATGGAGCAATTGTACCATAACGGGCATAGCAGTAACCTAAGTATTTCAACTGCGACACAACACCGAGTGTCGGTACAGGAATATTATTTATACTTACGCGTGGCCTTGTGTTTATTACCAAACGTTTGGTTCCTGGCACTGCTAAATGTTCATAAATTCTGGAGCGCAGCGCATTTTTCCACATTTATAGCAAGCCCATGCTCAGCAAGGAAGCATTCGATGGTCTTGATGTGACGATTCATCACCTGGGATGGAGGTGCAACAACAATTATATTGTCGGCCAATGCCATGGTAGTAATCTTCGCACCATTTACTTCTATACACTCCTGCAGATCTAACTCAGCCAGAAATTCGTCAATGACGAGGTTAAACCTGACAAGGGATCGTCTTGCTTAACGCCTCGGCTTACCGATATCGGCTGCGATCGTGCGCCATGGCATTCCAGCACAATTGTTACGTCTTTATAGGAGTTTTCATTGTATTCTATTGTATGTGGATCTATTTCTTTAACTTTTAATGCGTTAACTATTGATTGGATGTTTATGGAGTCAAATGCTTTGGCCAGGTCTATGGATAGTATCGTGTACGGTTTCGCTTTACTTCTGTAGGTCTTAATCAGAGTTTGTAATATTGTATTGTTGGCCATTATGCCATCTGTTTTAATAAAGCCTCTTTGTACGCTCGATAGTGTTATGTTATTTTCTAGTCTTGCTGCCAAGATTTTATTAAGAAATCGCATCAACTTGCTGGATATAGCTATCGCACGCCAATTCTTTGGATCTGTAAGGTTGCCATTCATAGGTATTAAAGTGGTCCTATTCAATCATAATATAGGTGGTATAGATTTCGTGCCCCACATGATGTTCAACAGGGCATGTAAGTCATGACGATGCATCGCTCTAAGTACTTTTCTGTTGATTCCATCGACACCTGAAGCTGATTTCCTCAGCTTGCTTAGTTGTTCGTGTATTTCGAGTTCTGTAATGGGAGAGTGTAAGTCTATGATATCATCTGCTTTATTTGTAACTGATTTTAGCTTTAAGTTATTGCTTGTAAATAATTTTGTACAGTACTCTATGAGTTTTTCCATCGACGGCATTTCGGTAACATCTAGCAGCTTGTCTGTTAATATATGTTCGGCAATCTGGGTGGGGTTCTTGCTGTATAATTTTTGTAAACGTGCGTATTTCTCTGTCTTCTTTTGTGCTCGATTTCCAACTTTCTTTTTGTACGTTATATATTCTCTTTGGCTACTCTATTGCGCATACTGTCCATTTTGCTTTGATGTCTATTGTATTTATTATGCTTGTACTTTGTATTGGGCTTTGTATTTGGGTCGATTTTGCTTTGTTCTATTATTTATTGTATGTATGTGTCAAGCATGCGCATGGTATTACCTATTGGATCTCCGCCAAGCACGGAGTCTGTTATCTTAGACATTTCTTCAGTGGTGTCGGGTTTTAATTCACGTAGCTCATCATAGATCGCATGTGATGCTGTTAATTCTTCCACGTGCCCTATACTAGATGGTGATTTATGCACCACTTCATGTGGTCTATGTTCGTATTCTCTATGTCGGTTGTACCCTAAGTGTTGGCGAGCACACTTGTTCGCCCAATGTACAGCTAATTTGTTTAAACAGGTGTTCCTTATAGTTTTATCTCTGCCGCAGCCTTTTTAGACCTTCTACTGGACGATCACATTTTTGTGACAGGATACTTAAGATTTATTTGGCAGGAAGGAGGGACCTATTGGGCAACCTATGGAGGCAATTTCTTGTATTTCGGATTCCGTGTATTTGCCACCCGAAGTAGGCAACCTTTTGTCTCGCAGTTCGAGATTCGCATTATTATAGAACTTTATATGTGCTCTGCGTTGGTGCTGTCGTAGGCCAGCATAGGTTTTGTATGCTTTGTCGCAAACTTCGCATGGGTAGCCGTTACCCTGTATCGGCAGAGCATTCTATCTCCTTTTGTGTTTGGACATACTAGCAGCTGACCGACCTTTCAAAGGAATTCTGCATGATCCTTCAAAGTATCGCTAAGTTTGTCATAAACCAGGGAGCTATTTGCTCCCTGAGTAGGAGGTTCCGCCGATCTGAGACTTGTTTGATTCGTTTTGGGTGCAATATAACGTGCCTAAAAGGCATGGATTCAGGGGGCAGTAAACCCCAAGAATTCATTTGGCTTACGTCAGGGTTCGGCCACTTCCATTAGCTCTGGGCCAGGTACAACCCAAGGACCCTTTTTCCGGCGCCACGTAAGCTTACCTAAGCACTGGACGTGGAGGTCAGCCTTGGGGAGGTTTTCCAGGCGGTATGGAGGAAGGTGGTCGTAGACTTCCATACCCTGACCCCAGTATCTCCCATTTGGCTGTGGCGATTACGCACCGCTGGGAGATGACTTTTCTTCTCGGATATTAGGCCAGGAGAAAGCCTGGCCCAACACCTTTTTTTTTTTTTTGTAAATCAGGTAGTGCCCTGTTGACAGATAATGCACTACCAGACATTGTGCCTGAGGGGAGCAGGCAGCACTCAAGGGGAAATAGGGAATATCCCAGTAGCATGACTAACCGATCCTTTACCGAGGCCGAAACCTAACACTAGTAGTCGCTAAGAAAAGGTTGTAACAAGCGACAGTGGCCAGCATATACCGCGGCTGGTAAGTGTACACGAGAGGAAGAGTGTTTCATCGCAGTTAAAACGTCCTTTGATGAGGCGGACCAAATCCGCGTTACTGCCGTAATACGTGACCTTCCTCTCGTGTGCTTTAACCAGACAAGCTTGCTCGCCCACAACCTGAGCATCGATGATGAGTGCAGTGCTACCAAGGGAAGCGACGATATCTGGCTTCCTCAAGCCCTGTGAGGTGACAAAGTGGGGTTCTGCACTGACACTATAGCCTCTAGACTGTAGGTTCCGCTCGAGATATTTACAAAGAGCATTGTGCCTTTTAGTGCGGGCCGTGTGAGTACGATGGCAAATCTGAGTTATATGATTAAGTGTTTCCGGCGCGGTACACTCAGCACGACAATACCTATCTATAAGCCGACCGCGTGCTTGACGGGAACGGGTCGGCAAAGCATTAATGCGAGCACGACACAAGTTGATGAAGTCTCTTCCAGATAGGAACCTGGTGCCCTCGCTTATCCAGTCGTGCTGGCCCTCGATGTTACGGGAAAATTTTAAAGCCGCGCCATCAACAGAAGCATATAATCTCTCAGACCACCGCCTAGAAATTTTTGAGGCGGTATCGTCTAAGACACCATGATCCTCAAAGCGCTTTTTCGCTTTCTGAATTTCTAGGTTCAGAAATTATCTGGCCGCTGTCCCAGATGCTTGAGCGCATAGAGGGAGCTTCGCAAGACGATTTGCCCGATGTAGAGGCGCTATCCATCTAAGGGACGCTAAACCGAGACCGCCATCGGCGACAGAGGTATGAAAATACGCGTTGGGGGTGTCGTGAGGAAGAGCTAGCCAGTCACGCGTCGCAGAGCGAATGATACGATCAAGTTTCATCAAGAGACCGCTTCGAATGTTACCTAGGGAAATGAGATGGAAAAGACCTCGAATGACATAGAGTCGCAAGGCTGACAGTCTTTGTTGCGGCTTCAGAGGGGCGCATGAAAGACGCCGAGGTTTCTCTCTCAAAACATCGGATGGATTGACCGCAAGACGACCATCAGGAGAGAATGGGACTCCAAGATACACCCATTGGTCAGTTCTTTTCAAGGCAGGTAGGTTTTGGCTGCCGATTTTGAAGGTAACCTCACGGTCAACCACAGTTTTCTTCATTCTAGGCACGGTTTTCAGACATTCCGTAAAGGATTTGCTGGTATTGATGGCCAGTCCAGCGAGAGAGAAGAAGGGAACTGTGGTGTCCAGCAGGATTTGCAGTCCCTGATTGGTTGAGGAGAAAAATACGACGTCATCCGCAAAAGCGGAAGAACTAATCTTAAGCCCATCAATATTCACACCCACCTCTCGTAGGGGAGGCGCTTAAAAAGACGATCGACAATGTGGTTGAATAAAAAGGGGGAAAGAGGGTCCCCTTGTTTAACGCCACACCGTGGCCGAATGAGTTCTGAGGTCCAATCAGGACCACAAAGACGGGTGGCGCCATTCTCGTAAATGTAGTTAATGTACTGCGCTAACGAAGAAGGAACACCCGACGAGATGAGGGAATCAAATATTGCAACGAAAAGGGGTCTATGTCTGTCATGGTGATATCGGAGTATAAGATCGAGGAGGAAGCTATTATCAGCACAACCGTCGGTAGGGCGGAATGCGCGTTGACGTAGATCGAGTGTAATTGTTCTCATAAGGCGACCTGCGATAATTTTATGAAAGCAGCGCAGCAAAACCGAGGAGACCGTAATAGGTCTAAATTCGCTAGGGTGTTGGGCGTCTGCTTTCTTGGGGATAAATATAGTCCGAGACTCGAGAAGACTAGTTGGGACCTTGCCGAGGAATAGAAAGGTATTGAAAATTTTGGTCAAGATGCTAACAGGAATGCTACGCAGTAGACGAGGTGTGATTCCGTCAGTCCCAACTGCTGAGCTCTTTCTTAGGCAGGCGCGCTTAATTTCAGCGGCCTCAATGGGCTCGCATAGCTCCGAGTAGATGTTAGAACATGGCTCTACACCGGGCGAAATAACGGTGGAGCTGCTCATAACTGACGACCAAAAATTTACCATAATATCTTTCGGTGAAAGTTCCCCGGCAGATGAGTCGTCTAAGATCCCCTTCACATATCGAGAAAGATTCTTCCTCCATAGATCTTGAATTCTGGCGTATTCGACGCGCCTTTGTTTCCTCTTAGGTAACTGAAAGCGGGAAAACTCTTTAACAAGGGGAGTAGTGGATTTAAATTTCGCCGGGAAGATGGACCTGAAATACAGCGAGAGAGTATGGTAACTTTCTTCACGCGAAGCGGAAAGAATGTTTCGACAAATGTGGTCGAGTTCTCGGCTGTTGAAGTCATTAGAATCACACGGTGGAAGATTCTTGATAAATTCACCGACAAGATCGGCCCCGGAAAGCTGGACGTTCGGAATTGCGGTTTGGGAAAATGTTGATGGCACGGAGGAGCAGGCAGTAGACGGTGAAGGAGCGGTACGAAGAAAATCGGCAACCTTGTTCTTATATTCCGGTCGCCGTCTATGACTCTTGATGGCATCGAGTGAACGTTCCGGAAAGGATTCATGCAAGACTTGGTTAATAAAACGGACACCCGACCTGACCAGTTCTGCTTCTTTGCGAGCCAGCAGAGATTCCTCTTCATCGTACCACCGAGATTTCTTCGGCGGAACTATAGCAGTACGGTCATACCAATCAGGGTGGCCTCTACGGTGGTGAACCGCACGGCCAGTTGCAGAGGTAAAAGTGAAGGGACCAACGCTGGAGTAGAGCAGACGGTGGGCCTTCTACTTAAATTAGAGCTATCCAAGGCTACTGTTTTTCTATTCGGGTCAGCTGAATAAGATCCGAGGGGGCTGGCAGCCCCCAAGGATCTGTGGGTCGTCACGTGTCATTCAGCCATAGTGAGTCCGGAAAATCACTATGTTACCGGCGGGTATCACTTGGAGGTAGACACGCGACTTTGGACGGAGAGGCTGTGTATTGCGCATCACGTCCCCGGTAATTAGATCGCTATGGCTGGTCTCGGATACTAGGCCAGATGTACATCTGGCCTGACACCTCAAACGACCGCCTTCAGAGAGTCATAGTTACTCCCGCTGTTTACCCGCGCTTTTTTCACAGCACTCACCCTGACGTTATCTTTGCTCACGTTGTTGCGCCTTGCGATAGCCATGATTAAGCTTTCATTACGCTTGTAGTAGTCGATTTTCCGCTTATTTGTTTTATTTAGTTGGTTATAAGCGGATACTACCTGGACGTCAATAATGTGTACTGAACCCTGGCAGAATACGATATCCAGCTTTCATTTGCCCTCCATGGTGGCGTAGATCCTCTCCCTCTCTACACTAAAGCCTTTCCTTCTCAATATATTTGCGAGAATTTTGCTTACAGCGTCATGTCTTAATATACAACCTCCATGTGTTCTGTGGCACTCCTGTATAATGTGGGCAGTGAAGCATAAATAAATATAGCAGAAATAGCAATGATAATAAGAAAGCGTTATAACAAAAATGCAATAATAAATATAACAATAAACAGTAACAAATATAACGAGAAACAAGAAAGTAACGGTAAAATACAAAATATAACGGTAGCTACAGAAAACCTTTCGAACTGTCTCTTGGGACGCTTTCTTTACGAATGCCGAAACGGGGTGCAATCATGTGAGACGCGCCGGCGAAAAAGAGGGCGCTAGTGATTTGTGTCGGCAAGGGTGCACTTCCGGTTGGTAACGCTGGTCCAAGCGGAAGTTTACTTTTCGGCGGGACAGCTGAAGTGAAGCAGAGGTCGCCACACTATATCCATATATACTGTTCGTGTAGCGTAATTCATGAGGTAATGTCCCACGTGTAAGTATATATTTTTTGAATTTTCATACGTTACATTCTGTTTTTCTGTTATTTTGATACCTCTTTTATTTCTTTCGTGCTTACTCGTTTTCATTTACTATATTTTTGCCCCTTATTAGGTTATAAAATCATTAAAAGGAATGAAATATTATATATGAGGTTACAAATGTGACAAAAGTAAAATTAAACAGGTGGTGAAAACATCTACAGAAAAATTGGATATTGCCTTTAAGGCTATGAATACAACACAAATACAGTTATACGATATATACAAATTGAAGTGTTTTCAACATACTGTAATGTATGGAAATATGTGAATAGAAAACAAGAAAGCCCAGAAATGTATAGTAAAAACAATGTAGAAGATGCTGGAGCAAATGAACTGGATATTTATATCAAAATGACCAGGTGATATTGTATTTCAATTATTAATCTTTCTCAATTAAAATAAGTAAAATAAATTGTCCTAATTAGACTGCATTTTTATGCAAATTCATATTTTTATATATGTAAGTAATGAAATCAGATTTAAATAAGAATTTGTTTCAACTTTTAGATATAATATATGTTTGAGGTATTTTATATTTAAAGTACACATTTGTTTTATATGCATTCTCTATATATTACAATTTACTGTATATATAATGATAAATGTTTTAATTTGAAGGAGAAAGAGATATATTCCATAATTAAAGTTGTATATGTTTTATGTCTAGGTGGTCGATGATAAAACATACAACTTCGTTTGGAATTAAATGATCTAAGACTAAAAGTAATAGAGAGAATTCTGCATCATACATAATTAGTAAAAAGAGGTGCTTACATTACATCGATGTTTTGTATCATACTTCATGAATTTCCAGGTAAGTAATAAATATAATTGATATATAATGGTAGATATATTAAACAAATAAACAATAAGAGCCATAATCAAAATACTTTTATTATTTTGTGTGAAATGCTTAAAACAATCAAGTTCATTTAATGATTTGCGATTAGTTTATCTTAAACTTTATTTAATAATGTTATTGTTTGATATTTTATTTAAAATGTATAATAAATATCTGCTAATATTCATAAATGTTTCCTAAGTTGTAATTCTAATTAAATAATAATGTTTTTTTGAATCATAAAATAATCAAAAGAAGGCTTGTCAAAACCACCAGTTAGAAAGCGTTAAAAGTGTTATTTCCAACTTTTATATAATATTTAAAGAATTGTTTATTGCTTTTTATGTTACCTACATCGATGAGTAATTTTAGTTCATTAATGACAGTAATATATTTTGGTTTTGTAAATATAAAATATATTTAGTTTTACAAAGCACTATGATTTAAAGCTTTGGTTTCTGTTGAATATAATAAGAACATGCATATCTAATTATACATAGCAAAACACAGATTTGTGTCAATTAAAGAATAGTTGATATTTTACTCTGAATTTATCCCAAATTAAAGAAACATCATTTATATTTTATATAAGGTAGCGTAGAAGTTTGAAATCTATAAACTTTTAAGTAAAGTTAAAAAGAATGTAAATTGTGTGAAAGTCAGGATCTGAAAAAAAAATACCTAATATAATTGTCTACCCAAAAATTGATGATTAATTCATATATGAATATATATATATATATACATAAACATCTGTTTGAGTTTTTGAAGTTATTTGTATATGGATTTTTAGTATTTTCTGTTATATATTTATTTTTCTATAAACCTTTTCATTAGGATTATGTTAATGCTTTTGTTGTTAAAATATAGTACATTTTAATAGTATTTTATTGTTCTAGCTGATCAAATTTTGATGTTGAACATAATTTGATTTAGTAATTCTATAAATCTCTTACATCCTCTATTTCTTAACTTGTGTAAGTTCTTATCTTCTGAGCATTGTTTTGGAATTAAATGCCACAGTATGGACACCGTATGCCATCATTTTTTCCATTATGACTATCATTCTTTTAGATGTTTCAAGTTGTTTTCAGGTTTAGATTTTATGATGCTTTTCATCAGTTTTTCCTTTTTAGTGAGTAATCTTTTTATTACAGCCTTTTTAGCATTCTTTCCCATCTTTGCTGATGTCATTTTTTATATTTTTAAGCTGCTTTTACAGGAGGATTCAAAAAAATATATAAATTCCTTGATGTTTGAAAAATTTTTATTTAGCTTGTACGTATTGGAACCACTTGTAATATAATAAATTATTCGAACAATTGCCATTTACATCATCAACAAATGAAATACATGTATTAGGTTTAAATTTTCTACGTAAGGTTGTAAAAAACATTAGATGGATGTCTTAAGAATGTATCAGTAAAATTACAAACAACTCCAAGAACAAGATTTATGGTGTATAAAGAATAAACATAAAACCGTATTCGAATGTATAAATGATATTTGAATTTTTTAACGTTAATATCTGATTAGTCCTTTAGCACCAATAATATACCTTAACAATGTACTGACTTTCCTTATCATGTACAAGTTTCTTACTTGTATCCCTTTTGGTGGAGTTATATATTTTGCGAATTTTATTTCTTAATAAATCTTTTGAAATTATTCTATAATTTCTGAGTTTTTTTCAACTTCAGCATGTAAATGTTCTATGGAATTTAGGTTAGTATTCTGTGGAGGAGTTTTTATTATAATGGATAGTATTATGTACCTGTTACCATGAAAGACCGAAATTGGAGAATTTCGATTTGAATGTCAAGATTTACATAGTCGCTTGGTGTATGCCAAAAATGTTTGCTTACTGTTTACATTTCTTTTCAAAGTATCCATGAACCAGAATTGCATGTACGTTTCATCAACGCGTAGGAAAATTATTTTCTAAATTACTGCGAATTTCCAAGCTAGAGGTCAATTGAAGGTCATAGTGTAGTAGGTTGTTGAATTTGTTCTTTCGTCATTTATAACACTGCGACCTCAAAAGTATATAGTGCTATTTAAGATAGTTAAGGTGACCTGTGTTCTTTATCGAATAAAAAGATTTTTTGAAATTTTTATTATTGCAAGTTATTTGCCTCAAAGAATACATTAAGTCTGATTGCAAACATTTTGATGACAGATTAGCCTAAATGCGTGAAAAATCGGTGCGACCATTACGTTGAACACCCTATATATGTATATATTTTATGATATATGTTGTATTTTCCTTTCCTATATTATTACTTCTTTACCGAGAAGGAACATATATCATCGTTGGCAAAATCCGTATCTACATAAGAGGTGATTTCTAGATTGGTTTTTTGATCAGCGCGGTCGCCTTCAAGTACTTTAAAATGAGTTTCGCGGCCAGTCAGTGGTGTTTGTTATGACACTTATTAAATTGACTCAAGTAACTAACGCAATAAGAAATACCGGGTCTAGTGCAAGTCACAATATAATTTATACAGCAAATCAGTTCTTGGTCACTCATTTACATTCGTGTGTTCTAATCTTCAACCTACCGGATATGGTGTGTTGGTTTACTTTGTGATATATTAAATTTCTTTAACACATTTTTATCTAAATTTCTTGATCTAGAGTTAATCTAACCCCTTTTCTTTCAACTCTGATTCCTAAGATTGATTTTACTGTTCCTAAGTCTTTAATTACGAATTCTGAGGGTAATTGTTTTACTACTTTCTATTCCATGCTGTTATTATTAAATATTAATATGTCGTAGACGTTCATGGCAATTATTGATTTGATGTTTTCGTTAATCTTCATATATACGCAAGGAGCAATAAACTTTGCTTAAATCTCAATTTTAATAGAATGTAATTGATTTTATCATATTAAACTTTTGAAACTTGCTTTAAGCCATAGATTGCTTTCCTAAGCTTGTATACTTTGTTGTCGTCTTTATTAGTTATTTATTTATTTATTGAGTATACAGATTAAACCTTTAATATACATGGATTATAAATAAGGAGTTACAAGTTGCAAATGAGCAATTCGAAAATTATAAGTTATAATTCAGTCGTAGGTGGACAAGAAATGAAGTATATTACGCTTGAAGCAATCGAAGTACGAAAAAATATCTATTTCCTTACAAATGTTATTTACATTGATAATTACGCGAATAATACAATTTTATACCAAACAACGTACGATGGTTTTCTTGTGAAGGTAGGATGTGATTTTTAATAGATGCAAATGACGAATTAATACCAAATTATGATAGCAGTTCAGTGCAATTAATATGACAATTAAGTATTTTGAAGGTAAAGAATAGGTCAACCATTACACGTCTCCTTGCAAGGGGAAGTAGATTTAATTTGGTTTCGAGGTGTACGTAATTATGATCTCTCAAAGACATAGGATGTCCTATACGTTAAATAGCAAGACGTAGAAAACGGTTTGAAACACTTCCAATTTGATACGGTGACCACTCTGAAGTACAATAGATCAGTCGAGAACGAACAAGTTATATATATACAGTAAGAAGCAAAACTGAACATACATAGGACATTATAACAAAAATAATGTTTTATTCAATATTTGCATGTAGAACATAAAACAAATAACGTACTTAGTATTATCTATAATCTTCTAGCCTTTCAAATCAAATTTAACATTCGTGGTATCATTACTATTTTGCTTCATACAATTTTTTTCGTGTAATCGATTTTGCATTGCAACCAATCTTGGATAAATATTTCAGATTTTAGTACACTTAATACGTTCAACCCGAGCATTATTTTCATCTGGCGGCGTAAACCGGTGGTCCTCATTTTTTTCTAATTTTATTTCAAAAACCATACTTAAAATTAGACAGCTGGGAAAGGACTTGATGATGGAAAATAAAACAAAATTATTTTTACAGTTGTTTTTGTTAGGTTTTTACGCAGTTTTTTTTTTATTATAAAATTAGTAGTATGTTACAATACGTCTTTGTTGTACGGCGTCCATACTCGCACTGCGGCCAAAATGCGCGTCACTCTTATTCGCGATGCATCAAGAAACAAAAGATGCCGATTTTATTACTTCGCGACATCTATCGACATATCACGATACTCTAACACTCCCTTTATCGAGATATGTACATCAACAGAGTACGCTCATCACAAACTAAACAGCTAACATATTCAATGAACGCACGCACTTTATATGTTGATCCTTCACCAAAATCTTTGTCAGTATATCCGCCGCATTTCCGTCTGTCGGAACAAACTTAACTGAAATTAACCCTTTACTCTGAATATCCCTACAAAAATGAAACTTAATCTCTATGTGTTTACTTCTTTGGTGAAGCATCTTTTCTTTACTTAACACTATGGCGCTTTGATTATCACATAAAGTCTCTGTCGGTCCACTCACATACTCATTCCCGTACATTTCCCTTATCAGTCTACGCAAGTGTATAGTTTCTTTCGTTGTTTCGGAAAGAGCCACATATTCGGCCTCCATAGTAGAAAGTGCTACAGTAGTCTGCTTCTTGGAAAACCAACTTATTGGGGCTCCCGCCAAAATATGTACACATCCCGAACATGACTTGCGATCGTCCTGATCGCCGGCCCAATCCGCGTCTGTATATGCATATAAAGGTTTTCCCGTTTTCCGATATATTATCGCGTAGTCTAGTGTCTGCTTCAAATAACGGATGACATGTTTTGCGCACTTCCAGTGTTGTAGGCCTGGATTTATATTATACCTACTCAACGCTCCTACTATAAATGATATATCGGGTCTCGTGGTGTTGGCCAAGAAAAGGAGGCTTCCTATTAATTCTCTATATGGCTTATCTTCCATCTCCTTTTTTTCATCAGGGGTCTTTGGCTCCATTTCCCGCGACAATTTGATTCCTAAAGCTATTGGAGTAGATGCAGGTTTACATTCGTTCATCTCAAACTTTTCTATTAATTTCTTTATATATTTGCTTTGCGAAATTTTAATCGACCCTGCATCTCCCTCCCTTTCAATCCGTATTCCGAGCATTTCTTTCACTGGTCCTAAATCCTTCATTTTAAAGACTTTACTCAATTCTAATTTTACTTTACGCATTACTTCTAACGACTTTGACGCTAACAGCAAGTCATCTACATAGACTACAATTATTACAATCTGGTTATCTATATTGCCTGTATATACACATGGTTCTACTTTCGACGCGTACAGACCGATTTTCTCCAATTTCTCATTTAATTTATTTTGCCACGCACGGCCTGACTGTTTTAATCCATATATTGGACGACGTAAACGACATACTTTATTGTTATTATATCCAAACATCTGCGGTTGCTCCATATATATTGTTTCTGACAATTCACCTTGTATATACGCGGTAGTTACATCCATTTGATGCACATAATAGTTCATTTCTACACTTATTGCTAAGAACGTTCTTACAGTTTGAATTCGAGCAACTGGAGCATACACATCTAAATAATCTACACCGTATTTCTGTTCGCAACCGCGAGCAACTAATCTAGCTTTGTATCTATCTATTTCGTTGTTTTGGAGCCTTTTTATATGGAAAACCCATTTACAAGTAATTACTTTCATTTCCGGTACTCTGTCGACTAACTCCCATGTGTTACATTCTAATAATGAATTGTATTCAGTTTTCATCGCTTCTAACCATTGCTCTTTATCTGGTCTATCTAATGCTTCTTCTATCGTTTCTGGATCATTTTCTACCGGACCTATCGCAACTTTTGCCATCTGATACTGTTTCTTAGGGCGTCCACTTTCGCCAGTTCTAATTAATTTTGGCCTACCACGTGCTCTTTTTCTCTCTGAATTGTCCTGACCTAACTCATTATCTATGTCTTCGTATGTCTCGGAGTTTAAATTTTCATACGGATTGTCTAACATTTCATCTTCTAATCTACTTGTAGATTCCTCTATAGACCCGTTTTCTAGTATCTCTTCTTCATTTATCTTATTATCATCAAACAGTAACTCTATATTTACCCGATCTATCTTATTATTACTCATATTTTCTATAAAACGAACATCACGACTTTTGATTACTTTTATGGTACCCGGGATCCATAATCTATATGCTTTTGTTTCTGTAGAATATCCTACCAGAATTGCCTTTTCTCCCTTTGGCTCAAACTTGGAATACTGTTGCCCCTTTCGTAAAAATGTTGCTTGCGATCCGAAAATTCTCAAAAATTTAACAGTCGGTTTGTGTCCTAACCATAACTCATATGGTGTCTCCCCACCGTTTGCCTTTGAAGGGCACCTATTTCTTAAGAATACCGCTGTACTCACGGCTTCGGCCCATAAACCCTTTGGAACATTTGCTTGTATTAACATTGCGCGCGCCATTTCGACAATTGTTCTATTTGCACGTTCTGCGACTCCGTTCTGCTGCGGTGTGTACGGAACTGATAATTGTCTAGTAATGCCTTGACTTTCTAAATATTCATTAAATTCTTGACTGACATACTCTTTGGCATTATCACTACGCA
Source organism: Tetrapedia diversipes (assembly GCA_033822845.1). Taxonomy (NCBI): domain Eukaryota; kingdom Metazoa; phylum Arthropoda; class Insecta; order Hymenoptera; family Apidae; genus Tetrapedia; species Tetrapedia diversipes. The sequence goes on along the minus strand of JAOPTO010000112.1, from coordinate 677,327 downwards.
ATTGAACTATTTTACATCCTGTTTGTTTTTCTACACGCAGCTGATACTTTTTAAATTCCTCTAAGATGTGACTACGAGATTTCAAAAATGCTACTTCCACGTATCTCGTCCTATCGTCGATAAACGTCGCAAAGTAACGCGCACCTCCATACGATTTTGTATCTATCGGGCCACAAATATCTGTATGTACTAACTCTAACACATTTTTCGCTCGATTCGCACCTTTCGCGAATGGTAGTTCATGAATTTTAGCTTGATCGCATATTTCGCAAGGCAATTTTTGACTTTTCGATGAGAAATCTACTCCGTATACTATATTCTTATCGGCTAGCGCTTTTAAATCATCGTAATTTAAATGTCCGTATCGCTCATGCCATAGTTTCAACTTTACATTAGGATCGTTAATAGTATTATAAACTCTATGATTAACTGTTTCTTTAACTACGTACATATAATTCCTTTTAGACGCGACAAAAACTAACGAGCCATCCGATCTAATCACTTTCGCATTGTCTTTTGAGAACTTCACTTCATATTGCTTTTCTGTAATCGCCTGGATCGATATCAAATTACTTCTTAAATCCGGCACATATAATACATTCGCTAATTTTATCGGATTTACTTTACCATGCGAACTAACGTTAATTCGTACAACTCCCATACCGTAAGATTTTATGTTTTCTTTGCCGGCCGTACTAATATTAGTAATCTTTTCATCCGACAAAGTTTCAAACGCGTATCGGTCGTTACACATGTGTGAAGTTGCCCCGCTATCGAGGTACCATTCATTTCTTTCAGTCGAACATACCAACGCCGAAATAGCGACTAACGAATCTTCCTGTCCGCTTATAGTACTCGCTTGGCTCGCTCTACCTTGATTTTTCCTTTTTACGTGACAACGAATGGCTGGATGCCCATATTTACCGCAATTATAACAATTTCCGGAAAACCGTGCTTTCTTCGGATTGTCTCTTGTTCCTCTTGTTCCGCCCGTTCCGCTGGTTCCGCTCATACCGCTTGGTCCGCTCGTACCGCCTGTTCCGCGCGTTCCGCCTGTGTACGCGTGTACGCGTTGTTCCTCGTTCACGTAGACTTTTCGAGAAACCAGAGCCGATGATGCGCCATCTTCTTTGACGCCATCCGATCCTTGGCGCCTTGCTTCCTCTTCTATTAATTTTCCTTTTACAAAATCTACTGTAGGAATCGTATCTCTGGACTCGATTGCTACACAAAAATTTTCATAATCATCAGGCAGACTACTCAATAGCATAATTGTTTGCAACTCTGGCGGAATTTCTATACCAGCATCTTCCAATAGATTTACCTTTTCTTGGAACTTATTCAAATATTGGGACATTGTTTCAGACGGGCTTTTCCTTAAATTGTACAACTGTCTATACAAGAATGCTTTTCTTACCGGACCTTTAGACGTATAAATTTTCACTAATTCGTCCCACGCTTCCTTCGAAGACGTAGCTTTCCGAATGTGTCCCAATTCCGTCCTTGATGTGCTTAATATGATGAGTGCGAGTGCCTTCTGGTCTCTTTGTTTCCAATTTAACGCCGCTGCTTGATCTTCTGGCTTCAAAATTTCTCCACTGGTATAACCCCAGAGATCGTTACATACCAGCACGCTCTTCATTTGCATCCGCCATGCTTCGTAGTTTCCCTCGGACAATTTTTCAATATTCTGTGCACTACTATACATTTTGCAACTTCAAAAAAACGCACACTATTCTCAACTATAAACTGTAATGGACTGGGCCCATAACCTGTTAGGTTTTTACGCAGTTTTTTTTTTTATTATAAAATTAGTAGTATGTTACAATACGTCTTTGTTGTACGGCGTCCATACTCGCACTGCGGCCAAAATGCGCGTCACTCTTATTCGCGATGCATCAAGAAACAAAAGATGCCGATTTTATTACTTCGCGACATCTATCGACATATCACGATACTCTAACAAGATTAAATTCAATTGAGATTTATCGATTGAAATAAGTCAGAGCTTAGTTAATCAACTTTAGTTTTGTTCATCCTATTATGAATCCATCTGTAAGAAAAAAAGGCCATTACTCTGTATAGTGTCTTGTTTTCTGAGTGGCCTTGGATGCAGGTGTTCGCTTTACTGGTTTTTTCCAGGCTGCACTGGAAAAAACCAGCAGAGCAGTAACGGCCGTTAGATTGTTTTTGTTTCCCTGCGACGGTTGGATTTTTGGTCAGTCGCAATAAAGTTTTAGCAGAGCAGCAACAGTGAATGTCCTATAGTTTGTTTCCGAATTTCATATACATATAATTTATACTGTATCTCACATTTATACTAAATAAACTCTGTAAAATAACTTTGAGTTTAAATCAATTATAACACCATCATTTTATATTCAGTGTTCTAATAATTTTAAAGTTTAATTCCAGATATGGTGATAAACGAAAAAAATAAAGAACTAAAGTTTCTATAACGTAGGTGGTAAAATGTAGTTTTGTTACTTTTAACTATTGAATTCAAGAAAAATAAGGTTATCTAGTATGATGATCCGTTTGAAGAATTAAACGTTTTATTTTATCACAATAGAAGTTGACATTCTTGGAGGATACGAAGTTTTTAAATGCATTTTTATACTTTCCTCACTTGTATTTGCAGGTCTCTGAAAGATCATTTGAATTTTTAAACAAATGGAAATTTGGTGGACACAAAAGATGAAGTAAAATTTTATACTTCAATTAATTTAGTAATTCTATAGACAATTTCATACCATAAATCTACTACATACTCATCTGATCTTGCATGCATGAATTTACACAATTTTGTAAACAATAAATTGTTTTGAAATAAAGAAATTGTAACAGTAAGCTTGGAAGAATATTGGAATTCCAGAACAGATTTTGTAAATACAACAATTACCGTGCAGAATAATCAATCTCAGGTGAATATACGTGGAAGAAATGAAATTTAATTAATTATCTATAAGTCTATATTTTTCAATAAAATTATAAGAATAGGATAAACGTATTTTCATTATTCATCGAGACAATGACATCGACAAATCGGATCGTATGTCAACGCGTGATAGAAAGAATCGGGTGGTGTAAGTGGAGTACGCTTCTTGCCCCTATGCCAAAGCGAGTACAAACTCCTGATCTCCACACAATAGTTAACCCTTTGGCCTACACGATATCTGCCAATTCCGCGAGCTATAGTAAACAAGAAAGTCGGTCGTGCGCCGTGCCATTCAACTGTTCAGCCGTGTACCCGAATTGGCGCAAAATGTATACTTTTAGTGACATATGTATATATTTCAGTGCAACGAAAGTAATTGTGAGATAATAGACAATGTTTAGGTACAAATAGTAATTTTAAGACGTTTAGGGTGCAATCATAATCAATTGATCAGTTGATAAAAATAATTTATTATTTCAAAGAAGGTAGGAACATAGAAAAGTCGAAGGAACAGAAAAAATGGGAAAAACCCGAAACTGGCATGGCAAAAAGTATATTTGCTTGAAAGGGTATTATTTAACCTTAATGATGATGTTTCCAAATATACCCTTGAATTACGGCTGAAGTTTTATGAATATGAAATGAATGTTGTTACAACGTAACATACGGAGTTATATTTGAAACGTGTGAACGTAACAAAACTTTACGGGGAACTAAAGTAACATCACCCAGTTTCGTCAAAAATAAATGAAAAATACAGAATACTGACGTTACAATCAAAGGAAAAATATTCGACGTGGAATAATTGTAATCGTCTGTTCGAATAATACGCCACATCTTATGCACAAATTCCTCACCACGAGTCAGATTCGTGGTTTTTGCTTATGGCACAAATTGTTTACCACGAGTCTGACTCGTTGTTATAAGTCAAGGGGTTAACTCCTTATACACGGCTGTCTCAATTGTCGGGATGAAGGACGAGCGGTGGAGCGCCCGAAACTTGAGGCCTATCTTAGACCGAGCGCAAGGTAGTCGTGCCCGTATTTACTTCACGCGATGGAACCCATATGAAATTCAAATGAATTTGAATCAAAAACTTAAAAAAAAATATTATAATTATCTCATAAGATTAAAACAAATTCTGAATAAGAAATAATAATATAATTAATTAATAATGAAATAAAAATATGTAAAAACAAATCCACGGTAATAGGTTATACGACTTCATGTTTTGACTTCAGCTTGCTGTTGGCTTTTTTACGTAGTAGCATAGAATACTACATACATAGGATACACGATTCAATTCAAGATAAACTTGTTAATGTACACCTGTCCCCCAATTTCGATAACTTTTAAATATATTGTAGAAATTGGGATTTCGAATAACTTTTCTCTTTCATTAATAGGCAATCGACTTTAACATACGACATATTTGTACAAAGCTACGGTTACTGTTAGGTTCAATTACAGTAGGGGACAAAAGTTTAAGACCAAAGGGTCAGAGAAAATAAATTAATTAATTAATAGGAAATAACACTATAAATAAAATTTTTATTCGTGGCAACGTATACCTCGCGAACCATCACCTATCTCAGTGATGTCGAACCGGCACTGACCCACGCAAGGTTTTTCACTGACCCAGAATTGCTAGGCAACCATTTGTTTGTTTACGCAGGTTGATTTAGATATTCTGATTTGTGTGGATAATTTACTTTCTATCTGTATTCTTTTCAAGCACCGCATTGACACAAAAACAATTTAAATGCTGTCAATCATTACAGTTCTAAAGTTATGCAAATAACGATTTGCACTAAAAACTTTAGAATTTTTAACCCCACTAAAAACTTTTAAATCGTTAAACCACACCCATTTTTACTCGTTAAGCTAACTAAATTTTAAAGATGTTTAGTTTAAAAAATGTAAAGTAATATAAGTTTCTATATTCATCAATTGTAAATTGGTAACTTCGCAAATATCTGGTGTATTCACGTGTGTCTCGTATAGAAGTATGAGTGGGTGTAAATGAGAGTGAGCGACGAGTGAATCTGAGGTGTGCGTATGTCCTTAGTAAATATACATAATAAGAGAAACACCGTGTCCGGCGAATATAACATATCCTTAGTTATATATGTAAAATAAGGTACTGTTACGATAAAATCTACAATAAAATTTAACAAAAAGTACTCAATTAAAAATTTGTAAACTTAAGTCTTATGCAAATGGGCATTAGTGTCCCAAGAGGTAGTACTAAACAAAATATGAACAAAATTTAAGCCACGTCTCAAAAAGGTTCGCCATCTCTGACCTATTTTCTGTTTCTGTAAACATATCACGGCGTGGCGGCTGGCATCCAAAACGTACAGTATCGGGCAAATGAATTTGGACAGAAATGTTTTTGTTTCCCTATATTGTGACATTGTTGGTAGGAGAAGACCAGTTTATGTATTATTTTTTATTACTTGATAGCACGAGGAAGTTAGACCTAGATATTTACTCTTTATTACATATAAGGTAAGTTTTATTCGAATTTACTTGGACAAAAGCATTCGGAAGTTTCATTTATACGTGTAATTTATTTTGTTAATACTGATGTATTGGTTAAATTCTATTTTTGTGCTTTTATTTTATTCTTACGAAGATGGTGCGAGGTCAAAGTCTACCAAAATGTATGAAAGAACAGAGGTTGTAAATGCTTTACAAAATCCGGAATCCATCTCTGACGCTTCTCAACGCTTTAACACATTAAGGATCGCTCACGAGATTTCTCGTGTTTCGCGATTCGTCTTACGGATGGGTCAGGAAATAACCAGTGTTTTCTACGTGCTATCTTTAGATGTCATCTATTTTGATACATTGTACCCTACTCTGCTACTTTGTATTTATTACTTCATAAATAACAAAGTTATGATGATTTTAGATCGTACAAGTTTGCCCAAAAACGTACGGTCCCAGGTCTTACAGATTTCTTTGCGGTCCTTAATGTGTTAACATTGAAAAACAAATTGTGTACTCCACTCAAAAGCGATTTCAAGAACGAGGATACTTGGAACATAAATTGAAATCTGGCAGTCCGAAAAAGACCTTAATGAGACAGGACAGGAGAATACGACGTCTATCAGTTGCAGATCTCAGACGGACTGCAGTAGAGATTCATAGAAATTTAATCGGAACTGACGACTTGGATATTAGTCTGCCTATAGTACGACGTCGTCTAATTTCTTTCGGGTGATTTGGACAACATGGAGTGAAGAAACCACTGATCTCGAAAAAGAATAGAATGGCCCGACTTAAATTTGCTCAAGAACACCTTCATTGGCCAATAGAAGACTAGTCCAATGTGCTTTTCAGTGATGAAAGCAAATGTAAATTGTTCAGATCTGATGGAATCCAGTGGGTACGTCGACCATAAGGTCAAAGATTCAACGTGCGTTATCAAATTTCCATCGTGAAGCATGAAGGAGGAAGCATTATGATTTGGGGGTGCTTCTCCGGTCACGGCGTTGGTCATTGCAACAAATTAAAAGAATAATGCTGAAGGAACAGTACGTAGAAATATTAGAGACAGACATGTTACCTCATACAAGGAAAATCATGCACGAAAATTGGATATTCCAACATGATAATGATCCAAAACACGCCTCTGGTGCCGTGAAAAATTGGATTCGTGTAAATAATGTGAACGTTTTTAAGTGGCCATCACAAAGTCCAGATTTAAATCCGACAGAAAACCTTTGGAAAAATTTGAAGCTATCCATAAAGAATGAACAGTTTCTAAATACCTCTAAATTGTGCAACACTCTTTGCCAAAAATGACAGAACATGACTCCTGCTATAATAAATAATCTTTTCAAATCTATGCCTACAAGAATGCAGACAGTTATATTGATTCTAGAGGTTATTCTAATAAATACCAGTTTATTCTTTTATTTTCATGAATAACATTCATTTATACTATAATTTTCTCAAGATATAAGTTTTGGCCAAATGCTTTCGTCAATCAAATTTTTGTTTATTATTCAAAATATATATTTTATATTACAATTTGCTAAATTGATTTATATACATTATTTATTACCCTGACCTTCATAAACTGCTTAATTCATTTTATATTAATGTAGTGATTTATTCATAAAAATGAAGAAAACTCATTTGTCCGATACTGTACTTACAAAGGTTAACCCATCTTAGACTTGACAAAATACTTTTAACCAACATTAATTTGCTCGTTAGTATGTATGTCGGTTCAGATTATATTCAAAATATTATAGAATCGTACATGTATCTTACATATATGGTAAAATTATTATAAATTAGTTTGCCTTATTATTATATGAGTAACAAAATCGACTTACAGTTAGTTCACGAAAGTATTCGAACGCACGTCGCTGACATTTTTAACAATATAAATACACGTATTAAACTTCATCGTTCAATATACTGTGGTAAATATATTAAGAAGGGGGTAACAATATTATGTTTACAAAGCTTAAAGTGAATTGAATAATATTTATAAAAGTCGTAAAGATGTACAAAAAGGAGGCCACAAAAGTATTCGAACGCTTACAGATTAACAATTGTTTAAATTCGAACCGTTATAGCAATAACCGCGTAGGTCGTCGGTTATTGTTCCATGTACCTTGCCACCGAATAACGGTGAGCAAGGCAAAAAATAATAAATACAAACGACTTCCGTGTGCGCCGGTAACGATCCGTAAGCCAGTTCGAATCAAAAATTACCGAACGCATCTAACGACGAGATCGTGTTAGAGAGAGGAAGAGAGAGAGAGAGAGAGAGAGAGAGAGAGAGAGAGAGAGAGAGAGAAATAACAGAGGAGAGACAGAGAACACATAATTTCAATTTTGTAAATGCCGCCTGACGGCAATCTTTAGCATGAACGCGAACGTGCCAGCGAAGCTGTCGATCACGTTCAGTCTGTTTCTGGCAACCGAGCGAGCGACGAGCACGAAGTCTCTGCTCAACCTGATAAAAGGTTTTAAATTAATAAAACTTTCTTAAGCTCGTGTGGTGTAACGACGGGCTTACCCGCAGCACCATTAAAGAGGAAAAGAAGTTTATTTTTCTTATTCAGTGGAAACTCGAGTCGATCCGAGCTCCACAACTTACGAGAAGGTTGCAACAATCTCTCTCGTAACATAACTGCTTAGAGAAATCGGAGGACTCCGCATATGTCGGACAAAAGTCCATGATTAATTTCTCGGAGCCCCTTACCCGCGAAAACGTTTAAGAGGGCATTAGTCGTTCCTGGCGAGACGCTCAGCATCGTTGGATCAATCATCGTTGGGGGTTCGATTATGTTATGGGGATGTATGGAAGTTAACGGAATTGGTAACATTGAATTTATTGGAAACGGCCATGGATAAGCTCAAATATCTCGACATTTTAAACAAAAATTTCAAGTGTTCGCCCAAAAAATCGCAAATGCCGCCGATATACTACTACTTCCAACAAGACAATGATCCGAAGCATTCGCCGTCGAGATCTTGACTGTCTATTATATTTATATTTCGGTATACAAAGATGCTGTTGTAATGAAATTGTATTGTAAGAAATTTTGAACAAATTTTTGTTGCAAAAAAACACGTTTTAAGACACCCTGATCACGTTTCGATTATTTAAAGAAGAGCCTTTTCTGAATCCGAGTTTTTTTATCTTCCAGTTTTTTAAAGCACATTACGTGATT